>VMDO01001249.1:77580-221006 GCA_007922755.1 Pedetes capensis
TTTTTTTTTTTTTTTTTTTTTTTTTTTTTTTTTTGCGGTACTAGGGGTTGAACCCAGGGCCTGGGCCACTGAGCTGCACCCCCAGCCCATTTTGTAGATTTTATTATTTTCTGAGACAGGGTCTCACTAAGTTACACTGACTGTCTCTGGTCTTGAACTTGCGATCCTCCTGCCTCCGCCTCCCCAGCCGCTGGGATTACAGGTGTGTGCCACCACACACGGCTCCTCATAGGGTTTTCAATGGCGGATCGTTTCGGGATTGCCTCAGGAGTGGATTGCCACATCCTTTTCCCATGTTTGTGGTGCTGGGAATTGAACCCGGGACCTCAGAGACTGCACTGTACCAACTGCGCTAAATCCCAGCTCCAAAAGGAGGTAGTAGAAAGGAAAAGCCCAGAAACGCAGGATGGGGCCGCTGGAAGAACGATCCCATCCTGGGTGCTGTCTCTGCCCTGGGCTGGACCCTGCCAAGGGCGATGGAGGGATAGAGCCGTGGACACACGCCCTGGTGACTGAAGAGGCTGGGGGTGGCTGGCAGGGGTGTGGGGAGCAAGAGCAGACCAGGGGACACCAGCCAGGGCAGGCAGGCTCATGGTTTGGGGCACACAGTGCCCCCATCTTTGGTGTGGGGAACAGCTTCAGAGCAGGAAAGCTTTGCTGTCATCTTGCTGCGATCTTGGCGAGACAAACTGCAGCTTGTTAGGCCCTGGATGGAGGGCTGTGGCAGGTGACAGCAAGCTGATGATGGTAAAGAGGCTCTCTGGGGACAGGTGCTGAGGGCACCAGGCCACACCCAGCACCCCTGCCTCAGCCTGTTTGTGACCTGCTCACAGGCCATTCCTGAGCCCCGACGAACAGGGAGGTAAGGGGCACCCTAAACCTCAGTGCTCACCGAGGAACGTTCTGGTAGCTTGGAAAACCTGGTTTTGAGGCGTTGGTGGGTAGAGAAGGCTTCAGGAGAAGTGCGAGGCCCACAGAAGAGGAGCCCTCGGCCAGGGGGAGGGGCAGTCACACTGTTCTCGGCGCCCCAGCGCCTCCAGCCTTACTCAGGAGCCCGGTGAATGGCACCGGCCACGTGTCACGCGCGCTGTGATGCACGTATGTCTTCACATCCCTGGGAGAGTCAGGATGGAGGCCGCTGCGGGCGGGTGCAGAGGCCCCGATGGATAGCTAGTTTGTCCCCAGACAGGCGTGACAAAGCCGGGCTCCATCGCCAGGTCTGGGCGCCCCTCGTGCAGGGTCTCCGCTCCCCAGGACTTAGAGCGCCCATGTCACAGCCCCACGACAGAGACCACTGGCAGAGTACAACTCCCAGGGTCAAGGGGAAACCTCAGGCAGCAGCTTTGGAAGAGCAAAGTGGGCTGACCTTCCACGAATGAGGCGGGGAGGAGGCTGGGTGTGGCTCCCCAGGGGCATGCGTGGGGACCCCAGCCATTGGCTCCCCGCATTTTCTAAGGAGCAGCTCCAGGGAAGCTCGCCATTGCAGAGCTGAGGGTGCCGAAGGCTGGTCCCCTGCCTGCCCGGGGGACAGCCCTCTGCGTGGGCTCCTGGGGGCTGCACTGAGGGGACCGCACTGCGGCCTGCCAGCCTCCTGGGCGCCCATCCGTTCCCAGCCTCCCCCTCTAATGGGATCCCAGTGCTCAGATCCCAGCACACAGCGGGCTGCCCCCGAGATGGCCCCTGCCACCCCAGGGGCCACCTGCATCTTTCTTGGGCTGCAGGTGCTGAATGAGACCCTGTAACCAGCGCCCAGCGCCCGCCTCCCGGGGCTCCACGGTGGCGGCATGGCCCTGGGATGTGCTCCCTGCTGCCTGGCAGGAAGCCGCACGTGTGCTGGGGGCCCACGAGGCACAGATGGCTGCGCGTTCCACGCCGGCAGCACACCTGACTGACCCCCCAGTCTCGCCTCCTTCCAGCGCTCTTCTGCTTCCTTGGATGCGGGGATGGCCTTGGGCCGTGTGGACGGCCACCTTAACTCCCTTGGCCGTTAGCCCAGCACCGTCGCTGGGACTAGCTGCCCTGGGCTGTGTGGCTCATGGTGGGGTCTCCCTCCTTCTATAACCCTCTGGGGGTCCTGCCTCTTACGCCCTCCTCGCTGACACCCCATGGGCCTTGTCTTTTAGGGCGTGGTCCCTCCTCAGCCCTTGGCTCCCTCGGTTGGACCCTGCCAGAGCCCTGGTGGCTGTCAGGCCCCACTTCGATCCTGCGAGCTGAGCCTTCCTGACCTGGCCCTGCTCTGCGGTTCTGGCACCAATGTCTTTCTGCAGCTCCCCAGGAGGCACCAGGGAATATGGCGCTGCGCCCGCCCACCTCTCATCCCTTGGACTGTCTCAAGCCTTCTGCGGAACCTCCTCTGGAGTTCTCTTAGCTACCAGGATGGCCAGGGGCCTTCCCTAACTCCTTCCTGTGAGGGATGTTGCCTCCTACAGGAGGCCCTCCCAGGTTGCCCCTCCATGCTGGGCTGGACTCCTTGCCTGCGTCCTCCCCTGGTGCCCTGTGCTCATCTCTGCAATGAGATCATACGGAATGGCTCTTACCTCTGATATGCGTGGCCCCGAGTGGCACGGGCTGGTTTCCGGGATGAGAAGGACTCAAGGCTTAGTGACACCGCTCTGTGAAGTACTGGGTGCTCAGGCATTGCCCCCTTGTGCTACGGGGAAAGGCGTCCAAGGGGCAGAGACAAGTATTTCCAAAAGGGGTCCCCTGCCTGCGTCATGGGGGAGCACAGAGCTCTGCTCTCTTGGGAGACCTAGCCGGGCTCAGCTCATGGCAGCTCTGGAGGTCAAGGCCACCGATCCACCCTGCCCAGGTGCCAGGTGGGGTGACTCTGTCCCAGAGGCCCAGAGGGCCCAGGGCAGGGGCCTGGGGAGCTCATTGGCTGCCCCAGGTGGGCACACAGGGCTCTCCCGGAGGACAGCAACCCTGCAGAATCCCTTACGCAGGGCTCCACCAAAGCTGGCCCCGGATGTGCTTCTGGGTCCCACGAAGGAAGCCAGGCGCGAGGCTCTGACGGCAGAAACAACCCACAGCACTGAGAAATGCCACCAGCCAGCCGCAGCCGTTACAGACAGACTCTGAGTGGGTGGAGAGATGCCAGTCTACACCCAGACTCGATTGCTCAGGACTGAGCCCCCAACGACATCAAATTCAATTTTTTGTAAACAGGGATCACCAAGCTAAACTTCCACTAACTAACAAAAGCGGGTATTTCCCCAGATGCATTCCAATCTCCCGCTACCACCCAAGCGGCCGTCAAACGGTCAACATGGAGAGAGGACTGCGCATAAAAAGCTGGCTGAGAGAGGCCTCCGCTGTGCGCCCCACTTTGGAGCGGAAACTCATCTTCATAAATCACGACGGCTCTTCGCCATCAGGAGCCTGCTCCCTTTAGATCACGTGGCCAGGAGAAATACCGGCCATGTGTTCACACCATTTGGTGAAAAGCACACGGAACCAACACAAGGCTTGCACTTACGGGTAATTGAAAGACACCCTACGTGTAAAACCTGCCGTGTCATCCCCCGCCATGGGAATGTAACCTCTTGCCCGGGACCAGCGTTTTGGGAGCCCTGAGCCAAACATAATCAACTGGTATCCCCCTAGATGTCCTGTCACTTGTCGCTTGTCAGTTGTCGTTTTCTAAGTGAATGGAAAGCTAAACAGGAAAGAAAAATGCCTTGAATCTGGAATGGTAAGTGCTAACAGGGCAGCCAGTGGTCACTAGGCAGACTGTACCAGGAGCCCCAAATCAGCAGAACTTCCGGAACCAGAGTGACAGGTGCTGGTCGTTGTGCCAGTTCCCACTTCCTGGATGGCCATGGATTTCAACCTTGAAAGGCAGGTCCCTTCTAGAATAGCATCTGTGGGAGATCAGGGGCCAAGAGTACTTTCTGAAGACATTTAAGTCCAAAGAAGGGTATGTGGTGTTATTTGAATGTGCAGCGGGGAGATGAATTCATCTGACGGGCCTGGGAATCTTGGTCCTTGGAAGAGTACCTGAGTCCAGTAGGGACTGAAGCCTGCTGTGCTCAGGCATGGGCACGAGGATGAGAGGGGCTGGGAGGATGCAGGCCGGCGACCTGGCCAGTAGCAGCTTGCACCAGGAGAGGGATAACTGCATTTCCTTCTCCACACAAAACTCATGGGACTGTGAAGACGATAGCAAGGATCCTGGCGAGGATGGCACGTTGCTGAAGCTTCCCAATGTGGGTTTAAGTTTAAATATGCTGTTTTAATAGGGGCACGCCTGCAGCTGTAGCCCTGTGGCATCCAATCCCGTCAGATCTCGGAAGCTAAGCAGGGTTGGGCCTGGTTAGTCCTTGGATGGGAGACTGCCTGGGAACACCAGGTGCTGTAGGCTTGGGAGAAGGACCTGGCAACCCACTCCCAAAAATCAATCTGCCATTGAAAACCCTATGAACAGCAAAGAAGCACTGACAGTAGTGTTTTGCCTGTTGTACTCAGAGTCCCTATGAGTCGGATACCGACTCCACATCACCTAACAACAACAACAACAACAGGGGCACAAATATAAGTGGGCATGTGGGGTGGAGGAATTAGCCAAGTGGTAGGGGGCTGGCCTGCCATGCCTGAGGACCTAGTTTCAAACCTCAGCACTGCAAAGAAAAGAATGTGAGCGTGTGACATTCCAGCTCTGTGCTGAAGGAGTAGAAAAGGCCCCTCCCCTTCTGATGGGTGGCCACCGTACCCCCGGGCGGTGCTCTACAAGCACCTGATCTCTGGATTTTGTGTGAAGTTGAGGAAGTCCCTTGGGCACATACACATTCTAGGTCTCGGCCTGGGCCCAGCTCGGCAGGTGATGTGGTGGGTTGGTCTCGTTTCTCTTTTTGGAGGTGCCAGATGTTGTCTATGCCATGGCTTCTGCAGAGCACAGAGTTCTTTGATGTGCAAAAACCAAATGTTAAGTAATCACCACCCACCAGGAGTCTACAGTCATAGCACCCTGGTATCTGATCCCGTCAGATCTTGGAAGATAAGCAAGCTCAGCCTAGTTAGTCTCTGGATGGCAGACCACCTGGGAATACCAGGTGCTGCAGGCTAGGGAGAAGGACCTGGCAACCCACTCCCCAAACAATCCACCATTGAAAACCCTATGAATAGCAGAGAAGCACTGACCTAGTGCCTGGCATGCCACAGTGTTGGGGAGTGTTTCATTCTGTTGTACACAGGGTCGCTATGAGTCAGATCTGACTCGATGGCACATAACAACAATAATAAACAACAACCTACCAGGAAGCGCCGTCAGAAATACTGTGATCCTCACCTGAAGGAACCCACGGTCCAGCGAAGGAGATCTTCAAGGAGCCACGCCCATATTTGGGTTCCTTGATCCTCTGGGAAAATGTACTTGGTGGAATGTATCGACCTCAGGACAGATAAATGCCACACTTATGCGGAAGAGCGAAGCCTGTGGTTCCTTCACTGACCTGCCCTTCCCGACTGTGACGAGAAGCATCCTGACCTGCACCTCCAGGGTCCCAGGGCCAGGCCACTCAGCTAAGTGGGATGATGGAGGCCCTGGTCCTTTGGGACTCACTGCTTTGTGCACAGATGAAGAGGGCTGTCAAGTAAATCACTGCACCATTCGCCTGCCACACCTGGCCTTTGCAGATGTGACGAGGCCCTGTCTGGAAGGGCAGGGCAAGGTGGGGCTGTGTGAACTTAACTACATGACAATTCCACAGATTTGCTTCCCCCAGGTCTGGAGAAATGGTGGGGTCTTCCAGTATCCTTGGGTGTCTGACACCCCAGATTCACATTCAATAGAGAAATCAGGCAGAATCACCCTTGGCATGGAGCGTGGGCAAGCAGCAGGCCAAGCCTTTTCAGCTTTAACTGGAAAACCAAACAAGCCAGGGGTTGCACGCCTGTCATCCCAGTGATGTGGAGGCAGAGGGCAGGAATATCAAGAGCTCAAGGCCAAGCCCAGCACGGTGGCGCACGCCTGTAATCCCAGTGACTTGGGAGGCGGATGCAGGAGGATCGCAAGTTCGAGACCAGAGGCAGTCTGCGTAACTTAGCGAGACCCTGTCTCAAAAAGTAAATAATGGGCTGGGGGTACAGCCCAGTGGTCCAGCACTTGCAGAGCATGTAAGCCTGAGGCAGTGGGTCCAACCCCCAGTACCAAAAATAAATAAATAAATAAATAAATAAATAAATAAAGAGTTCAAGGCCAGAGGCAGCCATGCACTTTAGTGAAACCTTGTCTCAAAATTAAAACATAAGAAAGGAACTGGAGGTGCAGCTCAGTAGTAAGAGCACTTGCCCAGCATGGGCAAAGCCCTAGGTTCAGGTCTCCAGTACTGCACATAAATAAATACATAAATACGTAAGTAAATGAATGAACATCGACAGGAGCTATTAGTCTCCAAAGCTCTGCAGTATGTTTAAAGGTTTCAGGCTAATTAAACCACAAAATGCTTAGGATAAACCATCTTCTTCTATGCAAAACATCATAGGCTTTAATGTGATAATGTAGATTACAGATTGCCAGGAGAATAACTTTTTTTTTTTTCTTTCTTTCTGTCTCTTAGTGTTTTTTAGAATGCACTTTGGGAAAAGCAGGGGTAAAACGTCAAATCCCTGAGGTCAGATTTGGGGAGACAAGTCATACTTCCGACACACTTGATCATCTCCCCTCACCCTAACTTCCTTCCAGGTTTCATATTTTGAATCCCAAAGTGAATTAACTTGGAACTTTGGCTTTGGATTTCAGAGGACTGTGTGACTTGGGCCATCATAAAACAGAACCAGCCCAGCGATGTCTGGATGGAGGCGAAAAGCAGGGACTGGAGATGGCAGGGGCGGGCCTAACAGCTGGGGTTCAAGGACAACATGGGACTGGGGACCATGGGAGCCGGGCCATTCATTTTCCCTCCTCTTCATAACTCAGAAGCACCCTCTTGGGAGCCCGACGCTTTCCAGGAACATTCCAGAGAGGGTCCTCAGAGCTGCCTGCAGTTGCCACCACGTGGTGCAACAGCCAGAGCCTCATTTCACTCTTTATTCCTCAAAATGGAGCGTTCTCAGCGCATCGATGCTGTGTCGGGGAGACCAGGTGGTTTCCAGAGCGTTGCTGCAGCATGACCCGTACTATGTGCTCAATACGTCTCTGCTGAACTGATGCCCAACGTGTCTGTCATCTGAGCAGGTTATATTCTGTTGCCAGAAGCATTTATCAGTTTTAAAGAGCTTGCCTGACCATGAAGTTCAAATTTACTTCTGAGTTCTCCCGGACGCACCGAGGGTGCGGGGTGGTCGCTCCAGGCACCGGGCTCAGCCTCCAGATGAAGTGACCACAACCCAACAAGAAGCAAATGGGGTTTGGCTCATTCACGATACTTTCTTCACTTCCTTGTCAGTGAACAGATAGGGGGACCGCTGCATGTGCTCGCAGGAAGTGAAAGACTTCCACGGGGTCTCACATGGGTGGATTTCAGGGCTGTCTGCTTTTCCCAAGAGGCAGGTAAGAGCTTCCATTGTATATGACTACCCATGCCCCCTTCTAAAAAATCGTCCTCTATTATAACTTGAATGCCTGCAGCGGTAGCCCTGTGGCATCGGATCCCGTCAGATCTCGGAAGCTAAGCAGGGTCGGGCCTGGTTAGTACCTGGATGGGAGACCACCTGGGAACACCAGAAGCTGTAGGCTTGGGAGAAGGACCTGGCAACCCCCTCCCAAAAATCAATCTGCCATTGAAAACCCTATGAACGGCAGAGAAGCACTGACAATAGTGTTTCCCCTGTTGTACAGAGGGTCGCTATGAGTCGGATACTGACTTGATGGCACCTAACAACAGCAACAATTATAACTTGAAAAACGGCTCAACTAGTTTTTAAAGAGCCACACTCATCAGTAAGAACTGATCTCTATCTTTCTATCAAAACACTCGGATAGCTATTTCTGAGCTCTTACCACCCAATCATACCTCTTATGTGACATCAAAAAAAATCCACTCAAATACCAACAGATTCAACTTATAGCACCATTCCAAAATACTAAACTTTCTTTGCACCTTTATTTTTATCTTTTTTTTTTGGTACACATTTAAAGTATGGGCATCCTGTGAATTTCTGAAAAGCCTCATAGAAAAAACAAAACAAAACAAAAAAACACCAACTAAGTTTTAGGACAAAGCAGTAACTCAGTTTATAGGCAAGACGACCTCAAGCAGGCTGTGAATTCTTCGTGGGCTTCTGTAAGTCTTGGTTGTGGGGTGAGAGTGGAGAAGGGACGTAGGTCTTCCTGGAGGAGCCCAGAGACTGTGCTGCGTGCGGGTCAGCGGCCGCACTTTGGGGATGGGCTACGGCTCAAAGAGCAACAACAGTGCTTCCCTATGATTTCACTCTTCTGATTGACAAGAGTTGGGATATTAGGGACCTTCAGAGTTCCTACACACATTTTATTCATATTGTGTAAGAGAGAAATTAGAGGAATACTGAATTCCCTCTTACGAATCTCTGTATTTTAAGCTCGGAGCACTAAAATCTGTTCTTAGCAAGCAGATGTATTTAGAGTAGAATTATAAATGGGGTTTTAATTCAACATATATTTGGCTGCACTGTTACGTAAGACCGTTTGGCTGAGTGATGTGGGAGTTGATAGATGACGAGACTGCTTGCAGGAAAAATTATAATTTTTTTCTTATGACAGTGGAGTCACATCCCACACTGATTCTAACTACGTGTTCCTGTCTAACTCTGCCAGATATTAGCGGGCGTAATATGAACCAGATAACCGGTGTGGTGAAGGACTAGAAGCGTTGAGTACACTGTGATTGGAAGAGGGGTGAGAGGTAGAGTCAGAATAAGAAGGGGGTCCACTAACAGCAAAATTATGCAGCAGTTTCAAAGAAATTGATTATTATACAGTAACAGTCAATGACCCAGGAAGAAAAAGTTCAAATTAGAATTGACGAGTATTAAAAAGCTACTGTGCATCACGTAGGAAGGAATATGAGAATAATAATATGCCCTGAAATAGAAATAATCACTTTCCACTATGTACACCACATACAATATAACATATTCTTTTTAACATTGCACAATATAAATATCATATACGGTGGAATAAACTAAATGCAGAATAACTTCGAGGCACACAGAAGAAACATGGGATAGACTGAACTTCGGTTAAAATTAAGATGACGTTAGCAAAAGGCAGAACATTCCATTTCCAGGCCGGTGAGCTCTGTGGATCTCACCTCCAGTGGCCTGGTAGCCACTTCCCATCTACGTGGAAAGTTACCACAGCTCCATGTTGCTAGAGTTAATAGCTTCAAAGAAAAGCTAATGAGCTAAATAATTTGAGAAAATCAAATTGTTGCTCCCCACTCTAAAGCAGGTAACCCCGAAAGGTCCCTTCCGACCTTAGGGTTTTATAACGAGGGGGACACTGCTGTCTTTCCCCTATTTCCTGTAAATACCTTGGTTCCTATGAAACCACTTTATGGGAACTAGAACAGTACTCAAGAACACCCGTCACAGTGCTTAACAAGATTTAATGTACATTTATTCTTAACATGTAGAACATATAAAGATTTTATACTGAATAAATGATATTCATTAAGCCAGAGGAAAAGGAGGAATTTACATCGTTTTTTTTTTCTTTTTCTTTTTTTTAAACTACATTATCTTGAAATACAAATGTGGATTCTCGTCACTGAAAAATCTTTGAAGTTGTGTTTCTTCCATTTAGTTGTAGATTTCTTTTTTTGTCTGTACTGGTAACCATTTGCTAAATCAATCCATATGCAACCATTTCCACACCTTGATTCATGAAGCAAATTGTGATCAGCCGCTCTCCCGAAATAGAGCATGACTTTATACATACAGAAACTTGTACATTACCCTCTTTTTTTTGTTGTTTATTTATTTTTGTTTTTTGTATTTTTTGTGTCTTTTTTCTTTTTTTGGAGATATGGCCCTAATGAAAAAATATATAAAATAAAAATAAAAAATTATTTAAATCTACCATCACTTCGTAGTTACCACATCATGAAAAAGAAACTAAAAACTTTGTACTAAAAAAAAAAAGAAAAAAAAAGAAAAAAATGAGGGTATGTTTAATGTACAACTTCTATATACATCACAGCCCATAGGCAGTAAAAAAAAATATTTAAAAAATGATTAAAGGAATTGTGAAGAACTGTCAGGTGGAGGCCAGACGACAGACAGCAGACAGGGCGGTAGTGGTGAGGAAGCAATTTCCGTTGATTGCTGCCAGGTATGCATTTTCACTCCTAACTTAAAAAACAAAACAAAACAAAAAAAACAAAACAAAAGAACCCCACCAGTTTTTGCTCCTAGCCTAATGTAACCATTTTCCTGTGGAGAAACCAGAATCATTCATAGCTCTGACTACTGAGTGACTCACCTGCTGGAGCCCCTATACCTCTATCTCTAGACGTTTCTATTGCACAAAGCTTTGGGTGATGGGATGTAGGGTTTATTTATTTATTTTTTCATTCTCTGAAGAATAAAACGCATAGGGAATTGATAATTTTTCACCTTTTTTTGCCTCAGTGTGGTGAAATTTTCCCATCTTAGCATCTTTTGCCAGAATTTTTTCTTTAAAGTCAATTCGCTTCCCAAAAAATGCCATACGACATGGATAAGAACATTCAAAAGAAAATCTGTGAAAAATAAAAGGTGACCTTTGAATGCACTAGACAGCAACTTTGGTTAAAAAAATAAAAAACCCCAAGAGGATGTACTTATACACATAAACGGCAAATATTAATTTCATAACTGTTCAAATTAATTATTTCTTTAATTCCCAATTGGTAAATAATGACTGGGGCAGAGGAGCAAAGATTTTCTTTTCCTTCTTCCTACGCTGGATAAACAAGAACAGAAAACAGCCAGTTATATGTGACCCTCTATCTTCACTCACACATGCTTGCTTCTCACTTATGTCATAACTGCCCGATCTGAAACAGTACGTCACAGATGACAGACGCCACCAGAGAGTTCAGGACAGCTGATATCGAGATATCCAGCAACCGGCCCTCGTGCAAAAGGAATTCCGAGCGGTTCTCATCCACTCTGGCCATGGCCAGCAAAGCCTTGGCCGCCCTGCACATCATGTCTACGCTAGGGGGTTCCAGGGGCGGGGGCTGCATGTGCATGAGGTTATGCTGGCTCTGCTGGTACTGGGCCATCGTGACTCCGTCCTCCAGGAAGCTTATTAAGTTTCCAATGCTTCCCTTCTGCACAGCTATCGCCCTCGCCGCCAGCGCGTCCCCCTGGGCAAGGTTCGATAGCAGCGCCATGGACATTTCTCGACAGACTGGGTTTTTGCGGTCCCCCACGTACCTAACTAACGTAGCGTAGAATTTCTCCTGCCGGCTAAAGGGAGGCGTGGCCAAGATCAGGTCCACGTTGTTGTCCTGGATGCTGAGTTTACAGAGGGTCTCCAGCACGAGTCTCTGAGGCGACAGGACCGAGTTGGGCCCCACGGTGGGGAAGGGGTCTTGGGCCTCGGCAGACGGACACACCATCCAGTGCAGCAGGCCATCCAGGATTGGCAAGCAGATGCTTTCCGTGTAAGCGGACAAGTCCAGCTGCCCCGAGATGTTGGCCAGCGTGACCAGTGTGTTATCCCGCAAGACCTCGAGGCAGTCCCACCACCACTCATCCTTGCTGCACGCCACCCCCTTGTCCTCGTCCTCCTCCTTCTCGTAGGTCTGCGGCGCCCGCTTCCTCTCGGGGTGCTCGTGGTGGAGGAGGATCAGCTTCCCCAGGATCAGCACCAGGCCTGGATGTTTGGACATCTCGGCGTCGTTGCCCGGCACGAAGGACAAGCTCCGCACGATGTTGGACACGCAGATGCAGCGCTTGGCCAGCGAGTCCTGCCAGTGCGCGATGGTGCACAGCGGGGTCTCGTCCCGGCTCCGGGGCTCGTCCTCCAGCAGCTTGATGTTGCGGTGGCTCTTGGCTTGCTGTATCCCGAAGGGGAACTTGCCGCTCTCGGCCTGGGGCCCCGGGTGCGCGTCTTCGGGCAGCGCCCCCGGCCGGGCGCACAGGACGTCGTCGATGGTGGCGATGATGCTCTTCTCGGGCGGCTCTTCGGGATCGCCCCGGCCTTCGGGCTCCTTCTTCCTCCCCGCGGAGCCGGCGGGGGGCGGAGGGCGCCTGCGCGGAGGGATCTCCGTCCGGCTCTCGAAGTGCGTCTGGATGTGCTCGGTGGTGTCGCCGCCCCCCAGCTGCCAGTGCAGGAGGCCGCTGCTGAACTCCTGCACGCGGCCCAGCCTGTCGGAGCGGTCCACCACGAACAGGTTGTTCTTCCTGACGATCTTGATGGGCAGCTTGTCGAACTTGCTGGCCTGCTTCGGCTTCTCCTTGGGGTCGGCCGGGGCCTCCGGAGCCGCGAGGGCCGCGCTGCTCTTCGCCTCGGGTTCTGCCTTGTCGCCGTCCTCCTCGTCCTCCTCGTCGTCCTCGTCCTCGTCGAGACACTCGGCCTCGGCCTCCTCCTTCCCAGAATCGTCTGCTGAGGACGGGCCGTCGTCCTTCCCCGCACTGTGGTCGAGCGCTTTTTGGCTGGGGTCGCCCACTTCGTATTCCGTAAGAATTCCAAAAATGTCAATCAGGCATTTTCTAAAGTATTCTACTAAAAGTTCGAGAAATCCAGACAACTAGAGAGGAGGGGAAGGAAGAGAAAGAACAGGTACAGTGTCATGACATCGGCTCCGACCGGAGGTGGGTGAAGGGCCCCGGCGCTAGGGGTGCATTTTTGGTAATGACTTGTGGCCTCTCTTCATTCCCCTCTGGCCGGCCAAGGAAGGTGCAATACATACCTGGGAGAACCACCTTCCCCAGCCTCCCAGGAACGAGACCCACACGGAGCTCCTTTCCCGTTTGCTGCTGATTCTCGGCTACCCACGCAAACTCCACTCCTCATTTTCACCCCACTAACTTTACCCATGCCTGCAGCCTTAGCCCTGTGACATTCCATCGTGCCAGATCTCAGAAGCTAAGCAGGGTCGGACCTGGTTAGTACTTGGATGGGAGACCACCTGGGAATACCAGGTGCTGTAGGCTTGGGAGAAGGACCCAGCAACCCACCCCCAAAAAACAACCAGCCCTTGAAAACCCTATGAACAGCAGAGAAGCACTGACAATAGTGTTTCGCCTGCTGTACATAGGGTCGCTATGAGTCGGACACTGACTCGACAGCACCTAACAACAACAATAATTTTACAACATGGCAGGAGTGCTCTGCCCTTCTTTACCTTTTTGTTCTGATTTAGAGACAATGCACTCAGTATTGGGGAAATAGAATAATAACGTTTACAGGTTCTTTTACCCAAAGTGATTCTGTTCTATTATTTATCTGAGACTTGCTTGCTGAGATTTTTATGGTTATTCTTCTTAGGGTTTTTACGGTTATTTTTGTCTCTGGTGCCACAGGTTACTCTAATTTATGCTCTCTCTATATCTTTTGGAGAAGACAATTTCAGCAATGTGGTAGCTCATAAACACTGAAAATTTGAAACACATAAATTTATTCCCCAATGAGTGAATTAGAACGTTCCACCACTCTAGCTGAAAGACAAAAGCTACCAGGGCAGAGCCACTGCCTGTGAGGACAAGCTGTGTTTCCTTGGAGCAAATGTCTCTATCTAAAGGAAACTTGTGCATTCTGCAACTGCGCGGCCCAGCCCCTCCTCGCCTCCCACAGCCCATCACACTGGGGACTGTCAAGAATGAGTAATAAGAAGAACGCGTCCATGACAGGCAGTATAGAAATCAAACATGTATCTACTGTGGGGGGTTGGACGTAAAGGAACTTGAGCACCCACTTGTATGGTAGTTATTTTTAGTGTCCTGAAGGAGCAATTTTCCAAGTGGAAGTCTGGATAATTTCCCCTCACCCTTTAAGTTTACTTTTCCCCTGGGGAAAAGGAAAAGTTAATAAAGCAATTCTGGGTATGAAAATGTGTAACCAATAATAGTTCACCTATTATAAGGATGAAAGATAATTAGTCTAGAGAAGGTTGGATAAGAATTTTTAATACTTATTTTCTGTTAAAATGGACCTCATGCAATGCTTATGACCATATTAATATACTTTCTATCAATTGGAAATTGCCTCTCTGTATTACACTGAGATCATAAACAAGAGAGGAGAGAGGAGGTGGAAGAGTCTGATCTATTTCAAGTAAGGAAACTGGATGTGTTAGCTTTGTTCACAGAAAGCAGAGTTATTTATATACCAGAGAGAGAATAACCTTTTCTCATATTTATTTCTAAATAGTCCTTTTAAAGTCTCTAAACCCGCTGACTTTTGGGCATTTTTCTCAATTTTCCTCTTCAGAAGAAAGGAGAGTTCCAAGCTCATTAAAAGCCGTAGACTTTAAAACAGCTGCTTCAAAGAACACAAAGAGCCCTCGAAACGGTGTGGCCAGGAGTCCTTGTGAGATACGGGTTCGTTAAAATCCTTTCTACTCCTGTATTTTATACCTTTTCTATAATATACAACTGCTTTGTAATGAAAGGATGTCAAGTTCCTCTAGAAAGTACGTGACATCCCACTGCAACCAAGTGATTCCCACACTGACTGCAATTGTGACTTTATGTCACATTCTAATTCCTGCTGCCCTGTTGATATTCATTCTCAACATCAACTCTCTCTCTCTCTGTCTCTCTCTCTCTCTCTCTCTCTCTCACACACACACACAGACTGAAATGATTACCATCCAACACTAAGTTCTTAGACAACTATACATTGATTAATGTCGATTTATAATACACTGCAATGATTACAAATGTAGCTAGTCACTGCCAATGATCCCGGACATCCGCTCAAGCGATCTGCAGTGCTTGATTTTTCTGACACTCCCATTGCTCGTTAGTTGGACTGGCACTGGCTCACCTGAGAGAGATTGAAAGTAGCAACAGTGCTGTCGTCGTACAGAAGAATGTTGATGGTGTCCAAAGCCCAAGTGCTTTCAGCCAACAGACCTGATTTGAGGGACATCATCACACGCCACGCCTCGGGAGTAACTGAAAACGGGAGAGAACGGGATATCGTTAATACTAACCTTATGCATGAAGGAAAGGAAAATAAAATAAAAGTAGAGTGTTGAATTCGATACTGATTTTAAACAAATACTCATATGGAGAGTCAAACGTGATCATCTTCTGATTTTTAATGGGAGTGATACAAGCTGTACTAGGAAACGTTTGTTAAGATCTTTTGGCTTCGCTAGGTAAACCTGAGCCGAAAGTGCTTCTAGATGAGGGTGGGTGTGGTTGACACGCGGTCCTTCTCATCTCACGTGTATTTCTTTTATCACCCAACAGAGTGTGCAGTGATGCACCAGGTTTTAATAATCAAGCTAATTCCAAAGTGGCCTCTGTCTTCTTTTGCCTTCTCTACTCAGTAAGGTCTCAAGGTGGTCTCTTTAGAAACCTGGCAAATATGCAGAATATAAAAGCAAAATTGGGCTGGAATTTAGCGCAGTTGGTAGAGCGCCGCTCTGCAGTCTCTGAGGTCCCGAGTTTGATTCCCAGCACTGCAAAAACGGGAGAAGGATGTGGCAACCCACTCCCGAGGCAATCCCGAATCAATTTGCCATTGAAAAACCCTATGAGGGTCGCTATGAGTCGGACACGACTGGACGGCACCTAACAACAACAACAACAAAAGCAAAATTGAATTCCAGAAGAGCACATTCTCAGAGTCTTGATTTGCCCGTTCTGTTTTCCCCTACTTCTGTGCTCTTGCCCTCAGAATGTGCTGTGCACATATATCGGTGCTTTGATCAAGATTAGGTTTTTGTTTCCCCCCCAAGAGCGTGGTCTCAGCCAAGAAGTGGGAGAAAGAAGGGCTGCACTTTTTATATTTGTTGTTGTTGTTGTTAGGTGCTGTCGAGTTGGTATCCAACTCATAGCGACCCTCATAGGGTTTTCAATGGCTGACTGTTTCGGGATTGCCTTGGGAGTGGATTGCCAGGTCCTTCTCCCATTTTTGTGGTGCTGGGAACCGAACTCGGGACCTCAGAGACTGCAGCGCAGTGCTCTACCAACTGAGCTAAATCCCAGCCGCACTTTTTATAGTTTTCCCTATTTCTGTTATTGAAGAAAACCAAATGATTACATGAAAAGCCGTAAGATCTGCATATGACAGGGCTGCAGAACAGACTTATTCTGCGTCTGAGTTTTCAGTGGAAGCTGTCAGGAGGCTCAGCAGCGGTGCACGGCAAGGGCCTGAAGTGCTGCAGGAACATGTGCCACCCAGGCTCGCCACAGCCAGCGGGGCAGAGGGTGTCTCCTGCTGCTCCCAGCAATCTGCTCTGAAGGAGCTGTCCCAGGCTGTCCCTTTTTTACGTCTAGTTTTCAAACTTTCTAAGACAGGCACACAAACTTTTATGAATAAAAAAAGTCCAACTTTTAAAAATAAGGAGCATACGTTTCCCTAGGTTGAAGACAAGCACTGACATAATAAGCACTAAGAAATTCTTAAAAATTTAAATATATTTAAACACACGAATACACGTGTGTGTGTCTATGTATCTATATGTTTATATATTTTTTTCTATAAAATAACGTTCAGTGTCTGAACCTTAGGACTCTGCTCAGAGCCCCCACATAAAAGATGCCTTAGTTTCTCTTGCTATGTATGCATCTTCTTAATGTCCAATGATTGGAAACGTCCTTAATATGAAGAATGTTAAATCAAGTGATTCTGGGATTTTTGAGTTTTTTTTCTTACACAACCAAGATGATTTCCCTTGCTATGTAAAAAGGATCTCAGCATTAATGCAGAAAAACTGTCTGTTCTCTCAGACGTTCCCAATCTCTAATTAGCATTCCTGTCATTTCGCAGAGCATGAACAAGCAACATCAGCATTCAGCTGGAGTCGCCCCTTGGACGGTATCTGCCAGTGTGCTGCAGATTCCATTGATTCTATATATCACAGCACAGCATATTCCATATCGCAGATCTATCTATACATCATAACCAGGGTTCTGCTTTTCCCACAGAAATTCACTGCATGCTATTACCCAATCAGAGCGGTGGGCCTCCCGATTTTCTCAGTCACCCTTCCCATTTCCTTAGCCTCATAGTACATCTGGTAAACACACACTGCAGTGATTAAGTGGCTTGGGTACAGTCAAATCTTTAAGCTCAAAACACAGTATACAATTACCGAGGATCTCTCAGACAAACAAAATTTGTACCTATGAACATTTTAATTCACATTCCCCTCCTGCACTTTGTTAATTTAGATTGCTGTTGTTAAGTGCCGTCGAGTCGAGTCCGACTCATAACGACCCTCACAGGGTTTTCAATGGCTGACTGTTTCTGGATTGCCTTGGGAGTGGATTGCCAGGTCCTTCTCCCATTTTTAAGGTGCTGGGAATCGAACTTGGGACCTCAGAGACTGCAGTGCAGCGCTCTACCGAGCTAAATCCCAGTCCATTAATTTAGATTAGTGGCTACCAATTATTGCCCCTGTATAGAAACATCCTGATAATTTGTAGTCATAGGAACTTCATCCCATTGACAGGAACAGGAACTGCGTCTAAATGAAAATTGACATTGCACCTGGAGTTTGTTTCTGCAATAGCCTTCTGGAACTCTTACCAATATCTTTTGAGGTAATCTTCCGCCTTTGTTTCAGGATTGGCTGTGATGCTTCCACGGAACCAGGAGGAAAACTAATTTCCCTTCTGACTGTGGGTGGCTGTGGGGGTGGCCCGGTGACCTGGGATGCGGGGACCGTGGGCATGACCTTCTGCATCTTCATGGCGGGCAGAAAGGGCGACTTGCTTGGAGACATGCGGTTCTCCAGGGAGCGCTGGAAGGAGGCTGGGCTGGGCGCCCTGGAGATGTGGTTTGGCAGTGACGGCGGCGTCTGGTAGGAGGACTGAGGTGGGCGCGTGATGGGCTGCATGGAGGCCGACGACGACATGTAAGGCTGGCGCTGGCTGACGTGGGAAGGCCACTGGCTCTCGTGGTTGATCCTTTGCTCGGGTACCATCATATCGTCTGTGCGGTTCATGCCCGGGTAAGGGGGTGCCTGGGCAGGGCCGCCAGGGCCTTGCCTGTTCTGGTAGGGGTAAGGCATATCGTTGCGCGCTGCCCACATGTTCTGCTGAGGCCCTTCGCTGGACGAGGACTGCATGGGGCCGCCCATCATCTGAGGGGGCATGCCGTGCGGCTGCATCTGGCCTGGGCCCTGCATCCGCTCTCTGCTGTACGGGTATGGGTACTGGCCCTGGATGGGCCTCCTGTCCGGACCAGAGTAGGAGCTTCCGTACTGGTTGTACATCTCTTGCTGCTGGCTGCCGTACTGCATGTTGTAAATGTCTCCCTCGTGGCGCTTGGCTGGGGGCCCGTACATGCCATCCATATGGCGTTTGTAATTCTGAAATTCACATAAAGACCAATCACACCGATGCGCTCTTACAGGTATAATCACGCACACTCAAATTATGCAAAACAGTTATTACCAGGTGGGACGCTCACTTCAAAATAAACCCAGGAAGCTCCTATGCAGTGATGAGCATTAACGACCTAGGGACTCTCCTAAGGCATGACACAAAGCTGTGCCACACGCTCTGAGAGGGCTTCCTGAGTTACTTTCAGGCGGCTGACACTTTCTGTGGGAAAAACAGCCCCCTCTCCTTTGGAGCAGCACAGGCAGCTGCTGGAGCTGCACTCAGAGTCCCAAGAGCCAGCAGCCTCCGCCTCCCAGGAGTGAACCAAGGACCCCAGGGCCGGCTGGAGGGGCCCTTGGGTGACAGGGACCCTGGGGCCTCCCTGGACAGCAAAGCCTCCATGCTGGGGGCAGCTCCTCAGGCCGCACTGTGTCACCTGATGTCCTTCCAGGCCAGACTCTTAACAAAAGCCCTGTCATTAAGCTCTCCTCCTGGGGACTCTCTGGGGACCAGGACCAATCAGGTGGGTGGCAATCTTCTGATGGGAGGCAGCAAGATGCTGAGACTTTAATCAGTATCCTTTCATATTTCACTTGAAAATTATTTACGATCAGTTGTTTTAATAATATAACTCACTGTACCTATATGCTCTGGAAAAATTAGACACACATTTAAAAAATACTTTGCAGGTAAAAAATTCTAAAAAAAAAAAAATTCCTAGCTGGGCGCAGTGGCACATGCCTGTAATCCCAGCAGCTCAGGAGGCAGAGGCAGGAGGATCGCAAGTTCGAGACCAGAGGCAGTCTGCGTATCTTAGCGAGACCCTGTCTCAAAAAGTTAAAAAATGGGCTGAGGGTGTAACTCAGTGGTCCAGCACTTGCAGAGCATGCAAGCGTGAGGCCCTGGTTCAACTCCCAGTACCACCAAAAAAAAAAAAAAAAAAAAAATTCCCCTATTTTGCAAGAGGTCTCAGATCTGAAAGGTTCTAGAAATAGCAAAGTCCTGTACATGGGAAAAGCCGCACCATGGAGCTCAATCCTTGGTACAGTTCCCATGGCTGCAAGGTGGGGTTCCGCACAACTGAGCTAGGACAGGTGCTGTTAACCAGCTCAACAGTGATACCTTATTTTCAAAAAAACGACTACCTTTCATACTTAGTATATAACATTCTGAGTTGCTTCTTCCGTGTATTCTACAATGACTTGATGTCACTGAATACGGCTGTCCCTTGGTATCCATGGATACTGGTTTTAGGACTCCTGCAAATGCCCAAATCCAAGGTTTCTTCCGTGACATGCCTCACTTTTTGCATATAACCTATGCACACCCTCCTGTGTAGTTTAATTCACCTTAGATTACTTATAACATATAATACAGTGGAATTGAATACAAGGCAAATAGTTATCTGTACTGTTTAGAGAAGAATGACAAGGAGAAAAGTATGTATACATGCGTAGATGCAAATCTCTTTAGAATATACCCAAATACTTTTGATCTGTGTTTAGCTGAATCCAAGGATGTGGAACCTGTGGGTACAGAGAGGCAGCTGAACGTGACAGATGCAAGAGTCCAATATTCTCCACCATAACTTAGGCTAGCCATCATTTACAAGAGTGAATGTACTCGCTTCATGTAACATGCATTTATTCCAGAACACGACATATCCAGAACTACTTTGAATTGGATGCCTTCAAAAATCCCATGAGTAAAAGCCGCCTGTAATCACAGTGGCTGGGGAGGCGGAGGCAGGAGGATCGCAAGTTCGAGACCAGAGGCAGTCTGTGTAACTTAGCGAGGCCCTGTCTCAAAAAGTAAAAAAATGGGCTGGGGGTGCAGCTCAGTGGTCTAGCACTTGTAGAGCATGCAAGTGTGAGGCCCAGGGTTCAACCCCCAGTACTGCAAAAAATAAAATAAATAAATAAATAATAAATAAATAAAAATCCCATGAGTATTTTCCAGCTAAATCTATCCTGAATGTTCAATAAAGGAATCCTTTTCCTTCCTAAAAATCTTTGGGAAGAGCACAAGTTTGGGTTTTAGTCCCTGGGAGAAACAGAGAAAACAGACCCCTGGGCCCACGGTCCCACTCACCGGCTGCTGCGGGTAAAGGCCAGGCTGGTGTCCTCCATAAGGTGGCTGGCCTGCAGGAGGCCCTTGGCCTGGGTACTGCTGCCCGTAAGGTTCATGCCTAGAACGGGGCATTCAAAGACAACTTAATTTACAAAGGACTTCAGCGAACACAGGCACCAACAATCCATTTCTGGAAACTCTACCCTCACCGGCTTTGTCCTCCCTTCACACCCTGCTCCTGATAGTCTCCCTGAGCGGCGGCCGCGCTTAGGCTTCTGGCAAGAGGGACAGGAACACCCATCTTGGGAGTGGTGCCAAACTCCTGGTTTGGGCTGTTGGCTAATAGGTGTCAAAGGAATACCGGTTGAACAGGCAGGCGCCCTGTGAGCACTTGTCCAAGCCCTTGGCCTCTTGCTTTGAGGTTGGAAGCCCCACCTACCCACTGAAGCTTACCATAGGAGGGGCTACCCAAGGTTGCCATGGGAAGGCATTAAGGAAAGCAAGCAGCCTGAAGGGTCTACCACTCCAAAGCAGTATTTCTAGCAAAAGTGCCAGAACACGGGAATGTGCCCACTTTCTATTTTCTCATTGTGAGTATAAAATGTTTAAGTTTTGCCAGGCACAGTGGCGCACGACTGTAATCCCAGCGCTGGGGGAGGCGGAGGCAGGAAGATCGTAAGTTCGAGACTAGGGGCAGTCTGTGTAACTTAGCAAGACCCTGTCTCCAAAAGTAAAAAAAAAAAAAATGGGCTGGAGGTGCAGCTCAGTGGTCCAGCACTTGCAAAGCATGCAGGCGTGAGGCCCTGGGTTCAACCTCCAGTACCGCCAAAAAAAAAAAAAAAAAAAAAATTAAGTTTTTAAAGCTGTACTTCAAAATTCATTCAAATGATGCCGAATTAGCTAATAATGTATAGATACAAATACACAAAATGTTAAAGTTCTATGATCTAAAAGTCTACCAAAAAGGACAATACTTTAAATATACTTCTGTTAAATCTTAACATGGAAATGAATAATACACTTGTTTTCCAACTATTACATTGAGAAATTATAAATGCCATCAAAAATAGCCTCTTTCCAAGAGCAGGAAAGAAATATAACTGACATGGATAAAATTTAAGCTGAATGAGTAACATTTTTCGGAAGAGGAAAACTCAACGATGAGGTCAATCTCTGTCTCTAATGTGGCAGAACCAAAATAACCCTAAACCCAGGCCATGCAGTATTCCAGGAAGCATGCCAGGAGGGACAGGACGGTGTATTGACTTAAGACCCTTTAAGAATATTTGCCCTAGTACAACTGTTCTAATCTCAACAGAGAAAAAGAAGTTGGTAGCTTTTACTGGACCCTCAAAAACAGAACAAACCTAACTGCAATTCTGATCCAACACACTGAACCTCCACAATGGCGACTGGCAGAGGCACGTGTTGCAGACAGACAGTTGCTGCATGATGGCCAGGGTAACAGAATAAATTCTTAAGCCACGATGAGAAAGCACTCTGTCACCTTGAGCGCGAGATGTCTCTGTACTCTCAGGAGCAGGCTCGCAGAAAATGCCGGAAGAAATCTTACCTGGTAAAATTGCGATCTTTCAACAGCCCGTCCCCTTGAAAGGAGCGCTTTCCACTGGTCTACCCTTCCCTTGGCCCCACCAGGTGCGCTGGTGAGCGGGGCTGGCCCTGACCAGGCTGTGTGGGACTAAGGGACCCGAGGCCAGCCCTGCCCTGTGTGTGCCATCATGGCCACGGGGAAGACAAAGGCTTTTTACTGTGCTTCTGTAATTTTTCTTTAAAACTCAAATACATACTCCAGCCTTGCTTTGAGCATTTCTCTTACTAGGGAGGCAGAGAAAAGGCTAGCCCAGGGAAGAGCTTTTGTGACAATCAGGGGCACAGCTGAAGGATCTCTTCGTGTAGACAGCCCACTCTGTGCCACTGTCGTAGGATGTGGTTTCTTTTGACCACTCCATGACACCCCAATGGCTCTCCTCCTATCTAATTAAAACCAATCTAGTTGATCCTGAGGCCCCACCTGCCAGCGAGATATCAGGATGGCCTCCTCAGAGAGGCTCTTGTGAGCCGGAGTGGTGGGATTTCCCAGAGATGCCTCAAGAGCAAAGTGCGCTCTCTCTTTAAAACGTTCACAGGGAGGAACGGAAGCATCTGGAAACGCAACACTTGGAAGACCTTTCCAGAACGCTGGAAGCCTGAAAGCCAAGTGCGGCTGCCACCCACCCACAGCCACTCCCTACGGAATGCTGGGGAGCAGAGCCAGTGCGAGAGCCCAGGAGCCTGGAGCTTCTGCGAGGGTCTCATCTGGGCTCTGGCTGGCCCGCATCACGGTGGTGACGGTGGCTGCCTCAGACGGAGGCAGGTGTGGAGGATCGACCTGTGAGCCCCAGGGAAGCCCTGGCCCTTGAGGTCTTGGGGGATAAGAAGCCTGCCATAGCCATGGAGCCTGAACATCTAATTTTTGCCTGTGAGTGCTGATGGCCTGCAGCCACGTGGCTGCCCGGGAACAAGGCCCTTCTTCATGGCCCTGGTACAGCATCCATTGGAGCCAGCCACGGGACGCCCCCTGGTGACCAGGGGCAGCTCCAGCTGGGAAGGCCACTAGCTATGCGTCATGGGTGGGCCAGCCGCCAGGCTCAGAACTGTGAGAGGGAAGCGTTCTCGTGAATCACCACCTCCTCCTCCTCGTGGAAACACTCACCGGCGGTCGTAACTGGCCCCGTAGGGAAACTGCTGCCGCTGCCCCATGCCCAGGTTGCCCATGGCCCCCGAGGAGCTCTGGTTGTACACGTCCTGCATGCTGCTGTTGGGCATCTGCCCTTGTGTCATGAAGGGCTCGCTACTTCCAGGCACTGCGACGTTGGAAATAAAAAGCACAAAATTAAGCATTTTCTTTCTTTTTTTTCTTTCTTTCATTCTTTTTTTTTTTTTTGTGGTACTGGGGGTTGAACCCAGGGCCTCACGCCTGCATGCTTTCCAAGTGCTGGACCACTGAGCTGCACCCTCAGCCCATTGTTTTTACTTTTTGAGACAAGGTCTCGCTAAGTTCCGTAGACTGCCTCTGGTCTCAAACTTGCGATCCTCCTGCCTCTGCCTCCCAAGCCGTTGGGATTACAGGCATAAGCCACCGTGCTCGGCAAAATTAAGCATTTTCAAAAGTGAGAGGCCTCACACATCCTTTCTGGTAATTTCTGTGGTCTCTGTCCTTATTTGTTATGTGAGAGACCACAATCCTACTGATAGAACATAAAGTCTGCGGTCAGATGGGTCCCCTGGGATGGCGCCAAAGACACCTCCACGCCTGCGTGTGCTTTGTTCAAGTCCCTCACGCTGAGTGTGGGAAGAACATGGGGACAGGATGGGCGACGGCCCTCATGATTATGGCACATTACACAGCAAGCAGGAGTTCACAGATGTAATTAAAGTTGCATGCCACTCTGCCTTAGCCAAAAGGGAGAGGGGCCAGGCCGCCCTTTAAACCTGGGGCTAAAGGTGAGAGATGGAGCTGGTCTAAGACCTTGCTCTCCCACTGTTTTCTCATTGTTGTTTTTTGACAGGGTCTTCATATGTCGCCCAACTCCAGCTCGCTATGTCCCCCCAGGTGGCCCAAGGCTCCCCATCCTCCTGCTCCCACTTCTCAAGTGCTGGGGAACAGCCATGTGGTACCAGGCCTAGCTCTCCTAATGGTCTCGAAGAGGCACTTTACCATACCGTGGAGACAGCCACTGAGGAAGGGCAGGGGGAGGGCAGTCAATACAAACATGGCCGCTCTGGCCCTATGACCACAGGCAACTAGGAGCTGAATCCTGCCCATAACCCAAGTCAACTGGAAGGGGGCCAGGACCCAGAGGAGCTCTTGGCTCTGGCTGCCTCTGTGACTTCCATCTGGGAGACTAAGTAGAGCTCCTGTGCCCTGGGCTGGCCTCCTGGCCCAGACATGGCAGGTCTGCCACCTCTGCTGTCTCCAGCTGCGATGTCTATGAAGCCCACAGAGGCCCAGGACCACTGCCACCTAGGGAAGCCCCTGGTGTTCATCCTGGTCTATAAAATGAGGTCAGTGACCCCTCCCATGCAGTGGTGACGAGGACATGAAATGTGCATATGAAGTTAGCTCCCTTCCCTTAGAGGAAAAAACCTGAAAGCCTCAACGGGAACACGCGTGGACCTACTCCAAAATCAGGACGGAGAAAATTATGGGAGTTAAGGACAGGTCAAGATGGGACGAAATGTGACCAGTTCTAGCAGAGGGTAGGCTGCCGGTGCAGTCAGAGCCTGGAGGAAACGGGGTCACGTCCAGAAACTAGCCCTCAGGTAAATCAAGCATTGTAATTTAAATTTTAATTGATATGTGCCACTTTGACCCTTTTTCCATCTGTAATGGCTACTTTCTGTCATCAGAGGCAAAAGCAGCTGGAATTTTGTGAGCTGATGAATTGTCGGGGTGGTAGTGATGTCTGAGTGCTGAGCCCGACATGGGAACAGTGTATTTCCCCACAGAGTGAGCTCCATCTCCTTTGTCTGTCTGAGCTCACGTCAACCCTGGGAGAACCAGTTTTGAGATTGCTTTCCATTTTGTAGATGTGAAAACTGAGACAGACAGAAATCGAGTGGCACAATTCAAGTGGCTTAATTCCCTAATACATAAATACATAAAAAAATCAACGGGAAAAAGACAACCAATTACAAATGGGCAAACTCATTCATAGACAAAGAAAAATAAGTGGCCAGTCAACAGATGAGAAGATGTGAAAGCTCACAAATAATTAAAGAAATCGGAGTGAAAACAATTATGTGGCTTTTGTGGGGGAGGAGCAATCTGAATGACAAATGTTTAATGACTAGTAATAATCATTCTTAGTATAGTGGTGAGAACTCCTACACTCTTACACATGCTTGCTGAGAGTATATCATGTCATCTAACTAAACAGAGTATTTTGAGTATCTATTAATACATGTACATATAGCTCTACTTACTCTTTGTAATTAAATAGATACACCCAAATGCTATAGCTCTGGATAGGTTCCACTGCTGTGGGAGGCTATCCTTTGGCAACCCCAAAAAGCACATCTACTGGTATTCGTAGCCTGTGAAGTCCCCTCCCACAATGGCTGGGTCATGTGACTAGCGTTGACCAATGGCACCCTGGCAAATGGGTGCACGCTAACACTTGCATGATCTTGCAAATGGGGCTTGTTATCTTGGAAGCTGCTTCTTGGACCCCATCTGTCATGTCACAGGCACCCTAGGAACTACATGGAGAAAGCCCTAGTAGGCCAAATGTTCCCATCGAGTCCCCAGCAAAGCCTCTGATGACAGCGGCCACTCAAGAGGCACCCCAGCTCCAGCAGAGCTCCCAATCCGATATCAGACGTTGGCAGCCACTTCAGCATCCTGGCCAAAGACATGAACAGCGATGAACGCTAACTACTCGGCCCAACGCACCGCCATGAGGCAGAGTTAAGCGCTACTGTGCAAAGGCACTAAGTTTTGGGGTGGTTTATTCAGATGCTTAATAAAGGAAAACACGTTCCTATCCTTTGATATGATGTCCTGCTTCTAGGAATCCATTTCACCAAAGCGCTATCACAGTGTGAAGAAAACAGCTTACCTTAACTATCACTGTGTCATTGTTTGTAATAGCAACATGAGGAAAACCTCCTCTCTGGACTATAGCATGAGTGTATCTATTTAATTACAGGGCTGGGATTTAGCTCAGTTGGTACAGCGCTGCACTGTAGTCTCTGAGGACCCGAGTTCAATTCCCAGCACCGCAAAATTAGGAGAAGGACCTGGCAATCCACTCTCAAGGCAATCCCGAAACAGTCAGCCATTGAAAACCTTATGAGGGTCACTATGAGTTGGATACTGACTCGACCGCACCTAACAACAACAATTTAATTACAGAGAGTAAGTAGAACTGTCTGTATACTTATTAACAGATACTCAAAATACTCTGTTTAGTGAGATGACGTGTATCATGCTCACTCACAAGCCATCCATCCATCCTCAGTGAGGGAAGCAAACGAGGAGGTGGGAGGCGGGTGGGTGAACAGGCAAGACCAGCTCCGGGGCTGAGGGATCTGAGATGAGCTCTGACTCACTGCACCTCCGTCCCACAGGTTAGCAACCAGGCTGCTGCCGCTTGCAGTAGCAGCAGCAACAGAGAGTGTGTTTCCCACTGATATCAGTTTACTCAGAGTACTGCCACGTTCCCCGATAGAAGAAAGCAAACGGAAGAATGGAAAAGTTCACTTAGAACACGGTTAGGGCTGTAGGAAAATGTTTCCTGGGGATTTCTGGTTATTTCTGTTTTAATTTGGTACTAAACATACCAATTGCGTAAGGCAGCAGGTGAGCTGAAGTAGTGTAGGAATTGTATTATTTGTCTTATCACTTCCATGGTTGATGAAGATATGTTACATACCTACGTAATAACCTGGCAACGTAACCCTACAGTCGGTCCTCCACCCCACAAACTTGCTTTTTTTGTGTGTGTGGTACTGGGGGTTGAACCCAGGGCCTTGCGCTTGCATGCTTTGCAAGTGCTGGATCACTGAGCTGCACGCCCAGCCCATTTTTTTACTTTTTTTTGAGACAGGGTCTCGCTAAGTTACGCAGACTGCCTCTGGTCTTGAACTTGCGATCCTCCTGCCTCCACCTCCTGAGCTGCTGGGATTACAGGCGCGCCACCGCGCCCAGCCACACAAACTTGTTTTTATAAGAAAAATTATGTTGCTTTTAGGTGCCATCGACTCTCACAAGGTTTTCAATGGCTGATCGTTTTGGGGATTGCTTTGGGAGTGGTCTTTGGAGAGTGAGAAAAATGATAGGCATGAGGAGACGAGGTAAATATAACTCTAGCTGTCTAATATAGCATGGGGGCTGGGATTTAGCTCAGTGGGTAGAGCGCTGCACTGCAGTCTCTGAGGTCCTGAGTTCAATTCCCAGCACCGCAAAAATGGGAGAAGGACCTGGCAATCCACTCCCAAGGCAATCCCGAAACAGTCAGCCATTGAAAACCCTATGAGGGTCACTATGAGTCGGATACCGACTTGATGGCACCTAACCTAACCTAACCTAATATAGCATGTCCCCCCATGTCTGTCGGCTTGTGCTGTAGAGGCTTCTGTGGTGCTGTGATGCTGAAAGCTCTGCCACTAGTATCTCAGATACCAGCAGGGCCACCCATGGTGCACAGATTTCAGCTGAGCTTCCAGACTAATACGACAAGGGAGAAGAATCTGGCAGGCCACTCCTGAAACAATTTGCCATTGAGAACCCTATGAAATTCAGCAGAGGTGTGTTGTTTTGTTGTACACAGGGTCACTATGAGTTGGACCCAACTGGACAGCATCTAACAACTGTAACAATAATATAGCATTGCAGTAGGATATCAAAATGGTTCACAAGAGATTTTGAAGCCAGATTCCAAATACTAATTATTTTTTCATGTTATTGTCATATTTTCAGAGTCTAAAAATGGGATGCAGACACCAACCCTAACAAAATGTTCTATCTAGCATCTCATACCACTAAGAAAGATCGCTATTTCGAACATTCAAAAATCTCTGAGCTTACAGTTACTGCTTGTTTTATAAAACCTTTACTTGGAAGCTGGGCGTGGTGGCGCACGTCTGTAATCCCAGCGGCTTGGGAGGCAGAGCCAGGAGGATTCCAAGTTCAAGACCAGAGGAAGTCTATGTAACTTAGGGAGACCCTGTCTCAGGAAGTAAGGAAAAAAAAAATAAAAGGGCTGGGGGTGCAGCTCAGTGGTCAAGCACTTGCAAAGCATGCAGGCATGAGACCCAGGGATCAACCCCCAGTACCACAAAAACAAACAAACAAACAAACAAACAAAAAACAACAAAAAAACCCCTTTACATAGAATATGCAGTCCTGAAACTTTTGAAAGGAAAAATTATACATTATCTTGTTTTATGTAACAGTTATCTCAAATAAATATAAAATGCATATGAGATATTATAAATCTCATTTGATAGTATATGCCCAAGATGAAAAATTGGAGATTCTTCATTTTTATTTTTCATTAGTCCAAAATACTGGTGAAAACCAAGGCTTTCGGCTTTATGCTTCTTTCCACTCAGAAAATGTACTGAGAAATTATCTACCCCAATATGTTGTTGTTAGTTGTCGTCGAGTCAGTATCCGACTCATAGCGACCCTACATACAACAGGCGAAACACTATATGTCAGTGTTTCTCTGCTGTTCATAGGGTTTTCAATGGTGGATTGATTTTTAGGAGTGGGTTGCTAGGTCCATTTCCCAAGCCTAAAGGTTAGCACTCCCTTTGACAAGGATGGAAGAGGCCCTCGGGCCTGACAACATGTACACCCCAACATGTACCATATGTAAAGCATCCCAGGATAGCTACTCCTATAAAAATATTATTCACAATTTTTTCTCTATTTATAAAAGATACTCACATCATGCCTCAATCTCATAGGACTCAAGTGCATGTGGAAGAACGACAAGAAGGAAACTACAAGGTTTCTCTCTTGGAGCTGGGGTGCATCATGTCAGCGTGGACTCAACCTTGGCGCTCCTCACTGTAGAACAAGACCTCGGCCCTGTGTTCCCTCGCGCCCACAGAAGCCTTCCACACTTCCCTACTGACTCAGCTCACCGATCCCGCAGCTGCAGATACAGCTACACCTCATGCTACCCTTGGCCCAGCTTACACATACGGCCCCCTACCCACCACCTCTGCCTGTCCCCAGGTGACTCCAGATTGCCCTGTGTTCTGTTCCTATCCCAGCTGGCCACGTTGCAGCTGGTCCCATCTTCCTCTCACGAGCCCCCTAGTTATTTATGTGCTGGTTTTAACAAGAAATCTAACCATGTCACTTCTCTATACCCAAGGGCATCAACCTGCCATACGGCTGATGGGCACTGGACCCTGGTGCTGACGTCCATAGCCTGCATTTCCCCACACTGTGTCCTGGCACCTGCCACCTCCTCCAAAGGCCCCGCTCCTTCTTGCCAGGCCCCTCCTTCTCTCTTCCTACTCACTCATCCTTACTCCTTAGGTCTCAGTGGGTAACCAACATCTTCTCACCCTTCCCTCTGGACCGCCCTTCCTCTCACTGCCCCCACTCCATACCATCTTTATTTCTATCTTTTTTTGTTTGTTTGTTTGCTTTCTTCTACCAACCATTTGTGGCTCAAATTACTTCTTGTTTTTTTCTTTCCCAACTGTCTCTAACTTCCCTGAAGGCAGAGACTATGTGTGATTTGCCAATATACTAGCTAGTGCTGTGCCTGGTCATGCTAAGTTAACAAGGTTGACGAGAGATAACACTAAGCACGTGCTTCCTTACCTAGAGGGGCCAAGCACTCTCCTGCAGACTTTATGTGCCTGGACTTAATCCTCACAATGCCCTGTGAAGCAGGTCCTACTATTTTCCTCACTTCTAGATGAGGAAAGTAAGGCACAGAGATGCTAAATACGTTTCCCAAGGCCACAAATTCAGTGGGGTAGGAAGGTGAGTGTGGCTAGGTAGTAGACACTTGAAACGGTCCCGAGCGAACAAGTGTACAGGTCATCAGACAACAAAGAGAAAAAAGCCCTCTGACCTCACCTGGGCAGAGGCCCCAATGGATGTACCTTTTCTCATTCCGCCAAAGGGGTCCTTGTTGGGCTCGTAGGGCATCCTGCCCATCATGTCTGGCATGCTCATTCCCTGCTGGTAGGGGGTGTTCGGAGTCATGGAGTTCCGCTTCGGGAACGATGAATCGCTCACATCTGAGAATGGGTCGTGCACACTGATTGTACTGCTTCTGAAGAGATGTAAAAAATGAAAGCTTAATGGTAGAGCTGGAGTTACCTGCGAACATCGTATTCAGAAAACAAACCCATCTTGAAATCTGTAAATGCAAAAGCATCCAAAGTAAATTTCACGGATAAAACTAGTAGTAATAAACATTTAAAAATTCACTGGGGAACACTATCTTCTATAAACTTTGCTCCAGATAAATCAAAAGATAATACATATCTGATCCTGTGTGGCTCACAGAATCCTCTGGACGTACCTTCCACTTGGTATTGGGGTCATCTGTCCATGAGGGGTGGAGGCTGGGGTAGGTGGCTTCAGATCACCTGGAACCTCTGCCATCGAATTGCTGCCAGTTGACTGAGGGGTTTGTGGGCCTTGCAAGGATCCTGAGTTGGCTGCCAGTGGTCAAGGGGAGATGAGGAAAGAAACAAGAGGTTATCAAGTCAGCTCATTCTTGATAACTATGTATTATAAAAGAAAGCATTTAAAGTAATACACCATCTATTAGAAGTAGTAACAATATCCATTGCTGATAACGATGCAGTAGAATTATTTTCTCTTACATCGTTTGGGGTCAAAATTAGTAAGAGTTTGTGTGTGTGCTGGGGATTGAACACAAGGCTTTGCACATGCTAGACAAGTGCACAGCCTGTTGCATAACCAATTTGGAAACATACTTCATTTGTGAGCCATAAAACATATTTATACCTTTTGACTAGGTAATTGCTTTCCTGGGTATTTGTCTCAGAAAATAATTTAATGAAAAGAAGGCTTTAGGCAGAAAAATATTTATTCCAATGTTATCTATACTTGAGGTATTCTAAATGTAAATAAGGGCTGGCATTTAGCTCAGTTGGTAGAGCCCTGCACTGTAGTCTCTGAGGTCCTGAGTTCGATTCCCAGCACCGCAAAAATGCGAGACGGGCCTGGCAATCCACTCCCAAGGCAATCCCGAAAACAGCCATTGAAAACCCTCTGAGGGTCGCTATGAGTCGGATACCGACTCCACAGCACCTAACAACAACAACAACAACAAATGTAAATAAAGAAAAATTGGATGAAAATTTTGGTACATCAGTTTGATAGACTATTGTGCTGCTTTAGAAAACATTTAGAAAGCTTAGCTCTGGATTGTGGGCAATGAGAAATGTTTAAGTTGAAAAGCAATGATACAAATTAATAATGAGCCTTATGTTATTTTAATACCCTCTCAGTACCTGGATGTCTATGTTGTCATTAATGTCATTGTCATTTTTTAAGTTATGAAATAAGATATGTTATTAAAAAACACAAGTCATACTGGTTTGGAATTCTTTAATATTACTGTCAGAGTTCTGGGATTTGGCTTTAAGTATAATTATGTTATAGTATCAGTGCTCAGAAATGACCATTTTTTTCAAAACTCAAGTGGGATTCTTAAAAAATTAACTTTGCAGCCGGGCAATCCCAGCGCCTGTGATCCCAGCGGCTTGGGAGGCAGAGGCAGGAGGATCACAAGTTCAAGACCAGAGGCGGTCTGCATAATTTAGCCAGACCCTGTCTCAAAAAGTAAAAAACTGGGCTGGGGATGCAGGTCAGTGGTCCAGCACTTGCAGAGCATGCAGGCGTGATGCCCTGGGTTCAACCCCTAGTACCACAAAAACACCAAAAACCAAAAACAAAAACAAAAACAAAAAAACTTTGCCTTGTAGGAAAAACAAAATATTTCAAAGCTTCCTCCTTTATCATCTGCCATAAACTTTCGCATGTTAGGTGTTCCATAGATATTGATTGATTTCATTTATTGATTAAACAAATACTTATTGAATGAATAACGCGTCTACTAAATCCAGGCTTTTCCCTCTGCCTAGGTACACACGTGTGCCAAATTGACAAGAGAGCCGCCCCTGCCCGCGCGGAGTCTGCAGTCAACACACTTTAGAACTGTGGCCAGTGGCACAGTTACCGCTCACAGGAAATAACAGCACGTCACGCTCTACTTGCTTTCCTATGAAGGGCCCAAGACTCACCACAATGACCATTGGTCATGCTTCACTTCAGAGGAAAAGGAGGTTACATAACCCCCTAGATTACAGAGTAATCTAAGGGGGAGGCGGAAGGGAGATGGTGTGTCACTTCCACTCGGAAAGACTCAGCTGAGCACAGGCATTTCTAGACACGTGATGGCTGCCGGGCCCATGGCCTGGCTGGTCACAAGCTGTGTGTCTGTGTGACATTCCTCACACACCTGGGACTTGGGGGGATCCTCGGGCGAGCCGGAAAACTATCTACTAATGTAGGCATTTTATAAGAGAAAACAATGCCTACTTACAAACTGAATTTTGGTGAAAGCCTGGAAAGGTGCATTAAAAAGGCAGATTGTGCCGGGCGTGGCGGTGCACACCTGTAATCCCAGCTGCTCGGGAGGCGGAGGCAGGAGGATCTCAAGTTCGAGACCAGAGGCAGTTTGCGTAATTTAGTGAGACCCTGTCTCAAAAAGTAAAAAAAATGGGCTGAGGGTTTAGCTCAGTGGTCCAGCACTTACAGAGCATGCAGGTGCGAGGCCCTGGGTTCAAACCCAAGTACCGCAAAAAAAAAAAAAAAAAAAAAAAAAATTGCAGACTGTAATAAAAGAATAAGGTAGCCTTTTATAAACATGTAAGGATAATCCTGCAGACATGATTGCCTCATAGAGCTGTAGATGAGAAATGACTTGCTTCCTGTGGAGGCATAAATTCCACATCAGCCTAGACAGCTTTCTTGGAAACAAGGCTCACAAGGCTGTGATTTCAGAATGACCCATATTTACAATGTTTTCACATTTGTAGCTAATTAAAAAAAAAAGAGAGAGAGAGAAAGAAAAAAAAAAAAAAAAAGCAACCTCTTGCAACTCCTTTAACAGAGAAGACTGGCAGGCTGTCTGGGACATCCCTGTCTTTTGCCAGAAGCTAGAAAGGCGTACTCTAAAGTAAACAATGGAAAGGTTACTGAAGGTTAAGTACATTCCCACACTCCAGTCGGAACAGCCAGGCCCCTGGCTGGGAAGATAATTTACCCAGCACGGGATCTAGGAGCTGGTGCCCTGGCTCTGGTGGGAGGGGTAAGGGAAACGGAGGGAAGAACAGCTGATGTGCCCCAGGTCTAGTGACTAGAGGTCAATCAGAGGGCACCTCTGTTTACACTGAGCCCCGTTCTCATTTGTCTTCCACTGAGGATTCCCTGGTTGGATTCATGACAGGTTTTGTGACATCACCTGTTAGCTAGTAATAGAAATTCAGTTAGCCACCTGCCAGCAAAGATGGATGGGTTTTTGGTTATAGACTTACTAACGGAAGGTGGGGCCTCCTTGTCCCTCCCTGGCCCCCCCCAGCTCTCTTCTTCCCACCAACCACCTGAGTAGGTGGCTCCTGTGGCTGGTGACTTGATCTCCTCCCCCAGCTTCCACAGGTCAGTGTAAGGAGCTCCTGGTGGGTCCCTAAAGATGCAGACCACGTGCTAAGGCCTCACTGGTTCTCAGGGGTGCAGCTGGACACTCAAGGCCTGTGGAACACAGCCCCAGAGGTGGAGGGGCCATGCCTCCAGGGCTTGACCAAATCCAAGCTCAGATCTAGCCAGCCACGTGGGGTCCCATCTGACTGGAGGCCCGTGACATGCAATGCTCTTAGGGTACAATCAGGTGTGCAGGGTTTCAGCTGCTTCAGAGGTCACTGGGAAAAATCTAGGCTCTTTCTTAGGACTCTTTTAGTTGAATTTGCCTGGATCTGCTGGAAAAGGATAAATTATAATTGTGTTCTTAGGAGAAAAATGACTTCAAAGAACACAATTTTTTTTCCCCTGAAAATTGGCTTAAAATTATATGATAAATAAACCTTGACATGGAAAATAGTTAAGGATAATTTATTTTCCTTCTTTGACAATAAAAATGTCTCAGGGACACTTTCCTTAATGATGGCCCTGGAACCGGAGGAGCCACCTAATGTCTGGGGGGTGCCAGGTCTGGCTTCGGACTACGGGGACACCACTCCTACTACCCCTGCCAGTTTCTGCAGGGTGCAGAGCACTCTGTGGGGTGTTCTCTGGGCGGGGGGCCCTGACTTCATGGTTGAGACCAGGAGGCGTGGCTTCTACTCCCTCTCATGTTGCAAGGACCTTGGCTTCATCTGGCCCTAGAAGCACGTGCGCCATCCAATCTCCTTCATGCAGTTAACAAGGCTGTCATAAAGGCAGCGGTTTAAAAAAGGTAGAAGGCAGGCGCCGGCTGTTAAGAGAACCGGCCTCCGCTGTCGGGAGGATCTGTGTACCCTGGTGGGGCTTCTTGTACTGAGGCTGCGGCACGCTGGGAGAGCTGGGCTCCGTGCAAGAGTGCAGACTGGCCAGGGACACGAGTTCCTTCCTGAAGAATGAAATGCGCCCTTAGATCTTTGCAGACATCACCACTTTGGTCCCTGCACCCCACTGGGCTTTTATTTTGGAAAAACGGTTTCAGAGCAGTTCACAGGCTGCTTCCTTTACCATGTGAGCTGAATGTAAATCTATGTGAGTTTTAAAGTTAGGTTTCCCAGTTTTCAGGTGCACCCTAGATAGCAAAACTTGTGGTCTTCAGCGGTGGGGCTAGAGAGGAGGGTTTCTCCTTGTGCTTGGCATGTACAGAACTGAAATCTAGGGACAGTCAGTCGGAGTGCACTTTGGGCCTGCAAGGACCCCTGTGTGATTCCTTGACTGGCAACCTCAGAAGGCAGCTCTGCCCTTCCACACAGCGGCCAGAGGACGGCGTTCAAATGGGAAACAAATTCTCTCTCTAGTTTGTGGGTGTAAACACCTGGCCGGTTACAAAGGCATTTCTGTACCGGCTAAGGTGGGTTTGGTGAACAACCTAGAGGCAAACAACCCAAACAGTTCCCCTGCTACATGGCTTTGGTCAAGGCACTTAGATTCTACCTGCCTTCATTTTCTCAGGGATATTTAAGTGTCATTGGTATCCAGGGCTGGAGGGAAGACACAAAGGTAGGCACGCAGAAATATCTGGCACACCGCAAGTGCTCAGAAGTGTGGGCTGTCAAGGTAGGCCAGGAGTGGGCCACGGGGCCCAAGGAGCGCATGCTATCCCCCACTTTGTCTGGGGGCCAGAAACACTGCAGACAAGCACCGAAGTGCCCTGGGCTTGGAATTGGCTAGCAGGAAAAAAAAATGGGTCACTGCCCAGGACTAGGGATAATGACAGTTTCTTCTCACTTCTTATTGTTGTTGTTAGGTGCTGTTGAGTCGTGTCCCACTCATAGCGACCCTCATAGGGTTTTCAGTGGCTGACTGTTTCAGGATTGCCTTGGGAGTGGGTTGCCACATCTTTCTCCCATTTTTGCGGTGCTGGGAATTGAACTCGGGACCTTAGAGACTGCAGAGCGGCGCTCTACCAACTGAGCTAAATCCCAGCTCATCACTTCTTATTAGAAATCAGAATATATGATGTAGTAGTTTCCAACTTGAAATGCTAAGAGGAACTCAGGCCAGCAGAGAGCAGCAAGGACCTGCAGGTCTCCAGCTGCAGGATGGAGGGCAGGAGGCACGGAGGCGCCATGCCCCCATGGCCTGGGAGCCTGGAGGAGCCGCCCCGTGACCAGGCCCGACTCCTGGCCTTGCCAGCGCTGACTGGCTCACCTCTTCTCAGACACAGGGCCCCATCGGCCTTTACCACGGCAGCTGGTGGGATTCCCTCAAGCTGAGAACTTGTTGGGCAGAGGACATCAAAAACGATGTCCGAAGTTCATTTTGTTAAAGTACAAATCTGAATGTCCTCAACAGAAGAAGAGCTGGCACAGGGTGGCTGTTGGGTCTGAGGGGGGCCACTGCCGAGAAGTGAAAAAATACTGGCACGTGTTCCTGTTGTCACTTACGTAGTTAGGCGGAATCTTTTAAAATTCTTGTATAAGAAACAAAGGTATGTGGCCCAGAATGCTGAGTCTATTTCGACTCAGTGCAGTAAGTAAAGCAACAGAAGGATCCCTTCCCAGTGCTGACCACAAACGGGAACGCCCGAAGTTTTATTCTCTTTCCTAAAAGCACTGCCAACAAGGTCCAAATCAATAAGAAAACAGAGCAAGGTATGCCTCCTCTCCAAGGCGAGCCGCTCTCCTCCTGCCCTTCCCACTGGGCTGCCAGGCCCGGGGCGCCACCGCGTGCTGCCCTCCTGGCCCAGCTGCAGCGCTGCCACTTACCAGGAGATGGCGGCTGAAGCTTGGGCTGCTTCTTTGTGTCCCCGGTGCTGAAGACTTCCGGCGGGGGCTCCTCCCCTCGCTCGATCTTGCACTCGAAGGCAAACAGATACTGAATATACTGCTTTTTCAGGGAGCTTGCTGCGCTGCTTGAAGTGCCAACATTTAGGTTGGTTGCCAGCTCACGCCACTTCTTGTTTTTATTAACCTAGCAAAAAAAAAAAAAACACCCGGCAGGATCATTGGCTTCCAGCAAAGTGGCTTGTTTAAAGGCAGGAGACAAAAAAAAAAAAAAGCCCTTAATGTCTTGGTTTACTTTTTTTTCATGTGCCTCTTTTAACTAATGCTCATTACTCCCACTCAGTAGTGCACAGACAGCATTTACAGTTATAAAACCATTAGGGAACCTGCTGATTGTTACATAAAAGCCCGCTCGCTGGGGTCTTCTGCCCGCTGCATCGCCCGGTGCCTCGCTCAGGCTCTTCCAGGGCGCGATGCCTCGAGCAGCCCAATGGAGACTCCGCTTCCACCCATCCCCCCACCTCCAATTAAGGAAAAGGGCATCTAAAACTCGTGCCATGACGGCACCATTTTGTAATCTGAGTGTTTGAGCATCGATATGAAAAAGTGTTTCCCTCCAATAGCCACGGGCTCTACAAGTAAGCCTGTTAACTCTGGCCTGTCCTTCCAAGGTCTTTGCACTGGCTTCTAGTGGCCTGGGCAAAGGGACCCCTGGAACAAAGGAGGACTGGCAACTTCTGCAGATGCCCATGCTGAAGAGCCTGAGGTGATGCCACTGCTCCTTGCCTATGGCAGGGCACAGCTCTGCGTGTGGCCTGTGGGACTTCCCGGCCCACTCAGGCTGGAGACACAGCCATTGCAAATGGGGTGGGGGTCCAGAAATGGAGAAAGGTAAGGGGTTGCTAGGGACAAAAAAGGGCTGGGATTTAGCTCAGTTGGTAGAGCGTTGCACTGTAGTCTCTGAGGTCCCCAGTTCAATTCCCAGCACCACAAAAATGGGAGAAGGGCCTGGCAATCCACCCTCAAGGCAATCCCGAAACAGTCAGCCATTGAAAACCCCGGGAGGGTCGCTATGAGTCAGACTCGATGGCACCTGACAACAACAACAAGGGACAAAAAGGGAAGGTTGGGGGTGCAGGCAGGGGTGGGGCAGAGAGGGAGCTCTGGATCACTCTGCTGACCACCACCCACACAATTCTGCATCTGATCGCACACAGCCTTCAAGTAGGCTGTCAGGGCTGCAGTTGCAGGCCTCAGGTCCCTCATGGCTGAAAACAAAGAATCCTCCTGTGTCACACAGCGCTGCAGCATTGAGACGAGGCAGGCCCTCGGTGACACTGGTGGATGACAGGACCTGCCCTTGGATAGTTGGTGACCTGTCACTTCAGTGGAGTATGGAGTGCCTCATGCTGACTGCCTATCACACTGCTGGGGATCCAGACTGTCTCATGTCATTATCTGGGGTGGGGACCCAGAGGGACAGCTCTGAAAAGCTCCCCAGATGACTCTACTGCGTAGCAGATGAAGAACTGCTGGGACACAGGAAGAGCCGACTCTGAAAATACCTACCCCACAAGTGCACCTGGGCCACTCCATTACCTCACCTTGTCACACAAGTTTCCTTGCCTGTCCTCTGGGGCCAGTGGCCCTGCACCTTGTAGCTATATAGCAAGATAAAGGCCTTTGTGAGGTAGTAACTCACACACCGGACTGGGGTTTAGCTCAGTTTGTACAGTACTGCTCTGCGCTGAGGCCCTGGGTTCGATCCCCAGCACTGCAAAATGAAGAAAGACCTGGCAATCCACTCCTGAACCAATCCCGAAACAATGAGCCACTGCAAACTCTGAGGGTTGCTATGAGTTGGACCCAACTAGACAGCACCTAACAACACCAGCTCACACATTAGTTCTCTTAGCCATTTCTATGACAGGACATGTCTATTCCAACTAGAGCTCCTAGTGGGGTGCCTAGGATTTAGATTTAGGGGACACTCACTATGAGAGTCAACAAGTACCAGTGGGCCCCTGCCCATGTGGAAAATGAGCACTGCCTTGAATTCTGTACCCCAGGAGCCCCTACTGCCTACTCTGGGGCCAGCCCTGCCCACAGCCACAGAGCTAGCCTACCCAGAGACGGCAGCCATGGCCTCCCCAGAATGAGGTACTTTGATAAGTGGTTCTGATAAGTGGCTTCCTTTCTCTGATAAGTGGCTCTGGATAGAGGAAGAACAGTGAATTGGTAGACCTGATCCAGGGTGTAGACCTCATCCAGGTAATTAATTCAATCCTCTGTAATACGACCCTGGAGTATTTACTAAGAACTCCAGGCAGAGTCCAGAGAACTCTAGAGCTTCCAGGGAACCTGAGGAAAAATCTAGTCCAACTGTTTGGTTTTAGGGATGAGGAAAATGAAGTCTGAATAAATGCTCCGCTGAAGTGACCCTGGGGTTGGTGGCAGAGCTGGTCCCCAGCCGTCGGCCCCCCTAGACAGGGATCCCACGAGGGTGACCTTCCCCCTGGCTCTGCTTCTCCTCGGGGAGAGAGACAAACAGCCCACGCAGGCAAAGGGCCTGTCCCTGGCGCCTCCTCCGCCCTCACTCATCCGCCCATTCGTTCACTCTCACCTGTGCCAAACCTCCAATCTCCTTGACGCAGACGTAGAGTCGGAACAGGTCCAGGGGCTTCTTGCCTACTGCGGGGAGACTGGAGACGGGGGAGCCCCTCTCTTCCATGAAGGTCAGGTACCGGTCGACCCACAGCTTCCGCTCTGGCTCGTTTCCCAGCTCGTACACCTTTGTGATCTTCTCGCCAGTGGTGGTGGACGAGCCGGACTTCTAGGGCCCGGGGAAGCAGCGGGCAACGGGCATAGAGGTGGGGGCGGGGCAGAGGGAGAGGGAAGAAGGCGAGAAAAAAAGCTGCTATCACACAATTAGGAATAAAGGCTACTATTTCGGGCACAAATGATACATTTTCTTAAGAATTTACTTTGATTTTCATATAAAAGGGCCCAACTCCCCCTTTTAGACACTTTATAAAAAACCAAACCAAAATAACTGCTATCACACAACAATTAGGAATGAAGGCTACTAGTTCAGGCACAAATCATACATTTTCTTAAGAATTTACTTTGACTTTTATATAAAAGGGCCCAAACTCCCCCTTTTAGACACTTTATAAAAAACCAAACCGAAATAACTAAAACCATTTTTTTTTAGCTTTCATTATAAGCGTTGAATCCCAGAAGGCAAGATTCCAATGAAGTCTCATGTCATTTTTAAAAATAAGATGACAGTTGCTCAGAGAATGACCACAGCCAATAAAAAATGTCATGTTGTATCAGAGAGCCTAAAAACCCAAAGGCTGTCCTGCTTTGCCTTGCCAAAACAAGAATAGCTAATCAGTGTCTTCATGAAGGTTCTAAGTCACGTGGAGGAGCAGACACATAGCGTTTGCTGAGAAATGTCAGGTGGGTCACAAACCAAGCCTGCTTGAGAGTTTTATAAACTGATGTCCAGCTAAGGCTTTGGCACCTGATGGCCAGTTCTCCCATTTAAGATTTCCTGAATTTCTCTGTCAAAGTAAGGGGCTTTGTCATTGTTGTTGTTGTTAGGTGCCGTGGAGTCGGTATCCGACTCATAGCGATCCTCATAGGGTTTTCATTGGCTGTTTCGGGATTGCCTTGGGAGTGGATCGCCAGGTCCTTCTCCCATTTTTGCTGTGCTGGGAATTGAACTCGGGACCTCAGAGACTGCAGTGCTGCGCTCTACCAACTGAGCTAAATCCCAGCCCAAGTAAGGGGTTAAGTGGTGTTTATTTAAATAATTGCTTCATCTGTTACTTTAGAACCTATGCTTGCATCATGTGTTGAGCACAGCTCTAGCACGTGTATGGATAAACACATACATTTACTTTCATGATATGTGTTTCTGTGTTCATGTAGCTTAAACTAAGATTCTAATTCTTGGTTTTCTATGTATTTGATTATACTTGATACTAAAATGTCATCTGGAGCCACTTTTGTGCCACGTGATCTGGGTAGGTGATACCTTCCGCCCACCTGAATTTCTTCTCCACCTTTTATATACCCATCCTTGTAACAATATTTGTGTCTTTGTGACACTTACAATGCCAGTGTTATTGTGCAAAATCACTGCTTATTTCTCAATAAGTATTTTCCCGAGCCAGGCATGTTGGCACATGCCTGTAATCCCAGCCGCTTGGGAGGTGGAGGCATGAGGATTGCAAGTTCGAGACCAGAGGCAGTCTGTGTAACTTAGCGAGACCCTGTCTCAAAAAGTTAAAAAGTGGGCTGAGGGTGCAGCTTAGTGGTCCAGCACTTGCAGAGCATGCAGGTGCAAGGCCCTGGGTTCAACTCCCAGTACCGAAAAAAAAAAAAAATAAGTATTTTCCTGGAAAAAGAATTTATTTTATTTATTCATGTATATTTACTAGGTTACCATTGGCAATATGTGCTATTCTTTTAGCTAAAGCTCTTGTTAAGTTTCTTTTCTTTTTCTCCATTTAGTGTAACATAATTTAAAAGACATTGCTGAAATCTTAGGGGCTCAACAGCCTCAGTGCTATTGAGGTTAGGTATCGACTTTCTAATCAAAGTGGCCCCCAGTAAAAGGGCCTGAGAAAGGATGCAACTCTCAGGACTTGGGAAGAGGCAGCTTTCTCTGACATGTCATTTTCCAAAACGATTATGGCTGAAATTTTAAGCCTTTAGCATTAGAATTCCTCAGGCATAAAATCTTAACATAAAGTATATAAAAATGGGGGATACCATTGATACAGGTAAAAAATGTAGAATCGTGGGATAACAAATGATGTAATCTTTTAGAGCTGACTTTGGTGTTGAGATTAAACATCAAAGTCACTTAGAAATTACTTTAGAGAAGAGCATATATATATATATATATATATATATATACACATATATATACACATACACACATACACACATATATATTCATATGTATCTGTCTATATGTCCATATTTATACCTAGATTATGGAAAACATTGTGTATGTGGATGATAAGCTTTTAAAATTTATTTTCCCTACTCTTTTACCCAAGGGTTACTTGACTAGGAAAAGCAGCTGCCTGTGTAGGTTACACTGGATTGCCATCCTGGTCCCACTGCAGAGAGGCCTGGGTAATCTCAACAGCATGGTCGCTACCCGTTGGCTTCCTTATCCTGGTACTCAACTGTGTTTCTTTTGGGGAGGCATACTAAAAAGTGGGTCCAGTGTTTTTCAAAAATGAAAATTTAAGCTGTACGTGGTGGCACATGCCTGTCATCCCAGTGACTCGGGAGGCGGAGGCAGGAGGATCTCAAGTTTGAGACCAAAGCAGTCTGCGTAATTTAGCAAAACCCTTTCTCAAAAAAGTTAATAAATAGGATGAGGGTGCAGCTCAGTGGTACAGCACTTGCAAAGCATGCAAGCGCAAGGCCCTGAGTTCAACCCTCAGGACTGAAAAAAAAAAAAAAAAAAAGAAAGAAAAGAGAGAAAAAGAAAATTTGAAATAAGAACACGAGGAAAAAAGCATCATCTCCTATAACCAGTTACACATAAAACATCTTCCTCCTTTTGTACCACTTGTGAAAAATTGAGATGTTTCAGATTCAATAGGATGAGAGACACAGAAGCAATCATTTTCACTTAAAATTACTCTGACTAGCTCTACCAATATCCTGAACGTCCACTCTACACTGAACCTGGGGCGTCGGTAGGGATGTGTGGTTCATCATGAATGAAGCAACAGGGTGCAGAAATGTTTGCTCCTGCTTTGGAAAGGAGTGGATCCTTATACCCTGACCTGGGCCTAAGACAGTGATTTGCTTAGTTTGCCTGCTTATAACTCCTGTCACCTTTCTTTTCTTGTCTTTTTTGTGTGTGTGTGGTACTGGGGGCTGAACCCAGGGCCTCGCACCTGCATGCTCTGCAAGAGCTGGACCACTGAGCTGCACCCTCAGCCCATTTTTTTTACTTTTGAGGCAGGGTCTCACTAAATTACGCAGCCTGCCTCAGGTCTCGAATTTGCGATCCTCCTGCCTCCACCTCTGGAGCCGCTGGGATTACAGGCGTGCGCCACCGCACCCGGCTACTCCTGTCACCTTTCTTTGTTACCTTGTGCTATCTGAATTTTTCCTCCTAAAATTAGGAAAAGGCAATAAAGATAATGATTTTTAATGGCTTTATTTTTAATAATGTAAAGATCTTCCCTAAAGCATTTTTAGGGCACCACTGTGCAGGAAAATGTATCCGCACGTATCGGAAGTGGACAGGCCTCCGTCTGTGGTAATATTTTAGGGAGCCCTGCTCACTTATCTAGTCAGGCTTCAGCTTTAATCCACCGCCATATGCTGTATTTTTCCTTTGCAGCACCTTCTAATGCAGTGTGGAAAACTGCTTTGTACGTGATTATGTCTCTGGTATCTATTCCTCCAACTAGACTTTGATTCGGAGTTGACAATATTTAGCACAGTGTCCTGAACACGGACAGTCTTTGATAGATATTTGTTCTACGAATGTTCAGATGGGCAAAAAAAGTGGAAAATCTGGTAACATTCAAATAAAAATTAACACCTGATTCAAGTATCTTATTTGCAGGACTTCAAGGAGCAAGGGGTGAAGCGACCGTGCATGGAATCAGGGAGGCCATAGGCTGAGAAAGAGATGTGCTCCCCATTGGCAGCTGACACCCCATACCTCAGCCCCCATGGTTTGCTCATGAGCCAAATTATTCCCAGAGTTAGGACATGACGGTCTGTACGGAAAAAAGGACCTAAGGAGAGACACAGGCCCAGGGGGTAAGGAGGGTACACGCTACCACTCTCTCTCCTGACCGCTCCACACGCCCCTTCCTCGCTCCTAGACACTAGCCAGGCGGGCACCTCTGGGTGGCCTTCATGGTATGCTCCACCTGCTACCCGCAGGCAGGAGGACCAGCCCTTCAGGAAGACCAGGGAACGCTTCCAGGTCACCAAGCCCACCTAGTACTGCTTTGGTGCTGTAAAAACTGTATCCTACTGTTCTGAAGCTGCTGGGAGGCAAGAAAAAGAACGGAAGTTCTGAAAATTACAGCAAGAGATTCTTACGGTGCCACAAATATTTTTGTTGCGTATAGTTTAATTAAACCTAAAAGTACATTTTCCTCAAGCCTTTCAGGCAGATTTACATTTCAGAAGTCTTTACCATATGCTTGGTAATATGTATATGTGCATGTGTACGGGCAAATGTTTATTTTTACTTTAGAATGTTTTGTAACAAAACAATGTCGGTCCATGGTACACTGTCAAAAGCAATAGCAGCTTTATTACTTTGCTTGTTTCGGGCCTGCTGTTAGATGGGCTTTATTAGGGACACCATTAAGGGCAATTTCAAGCACAAATTGAAGTGGTGTCTCCGAAGGAGCAGTTAAATATTCCTGAATTGCCTATGTTTGCGGTGATCTGATAGCAGAGTTGACAGGAGGTCCTGTGTTACACTGTCCTTTGTCCTCTCCCTGAGTCATGTCTCATGCAAAAACATAGCTATTTTTCTCAACATAGAGCAAGAATCTAACATTTCCCACTCTGGCAAACACCCTTCTTGTGCTTATCTAGCACTCGAGCCAGAAGTTTGCTTGTAAATCCTTAATCATAAAACAATTTATGGCAGAGGAAATGGTGGGGAAATATTTAGAAAAAAGAAAAATAAATAAAAAATTTCAAGTGTAACTATTATAATCAGAAAATGAGGTCAATAACTTAGTTTGCTGCTCTCTTATATTTAAGTAGAGAGTAGTTTCTTAGGTGTGTTTTTTTGTTTTTGTTTCTGTGGCAGTATTCGGGAGCTGAATGCAGGGCCTTGTGCATACTCTGCAAGTGCTCTACCACTGAGCGGCACCCCCAGCCCCTTTTTAATTTTTTTATCTTGAGTCAAGGTCTTGCTAAGTTACATAGGCTGCTTCTGCCTTGCAAGTTGCTGGGATTAATATCCAGGTGTGCGCCATCACGCCTAGCTTATTTCTTTTTTAAACAAGCAGGGTCTTGATATGTAGCCTAGACTGGTCTGGAATTCATGATCTTCCTGCCTCAGCCTCCTAAGTGGTAGGATTGTAGGCACGTGGGCGAGAAAGTAGGATTTTGATAAGAGTTTCCTGCAGGACTTGCTGGATGAAGACAAACTGACTAGGAATTAGAATGCAGCCCCCACTCCATCCTTTGTATCGGCAAGATGAGCATTGACACATGTAACGTGGTCTCCATTTTTAATCATTATTCTTAATTATCTTACATTCTAAAGATCATTATTTTTATTTGCCAACTCTGAAATTCTCTCTCTGAGCCAATATATGAATGTTTCAGGAAAATTATTTGAATTCCACCTGTTCAGTTAAAAACACTACTAATTTAAAATGCTTTGTCCTATTATAAAAAGAAAGAAAGAAAAAACCCAGGGTGGGTCATGGAGGAAAAACAATCACATAATGTTGGCTGCCTTCTGAGACTCAAAGCGAACAGCAGAAAGACATCAGAATGGGAGTCGCACACATCTGTCCCCTTGCTCGGCTTTGCTGTCTAGAAGCCTTTCACTTCTCATCTTAGGTGTTGCAAAATGGAAACACATTTACAGGGGAGGAGAGAGGGCTCAGCGCCCTTCCCTTCTCTGAGGAGGAAAACGCTGGTGAGACCAGAGTCCTTGTGCATTTCACAAACATTTACTACAACAACCATCGCTTCAACCCGTCAAGCTTTATCTGTTTGACCTGGAGAATGGATAACTAATAGCAGCCTCCTTTCGGGTTTTGACTAGATTGCCAGATCCTGCAGCCAGAATCTTCTTCCCTCCAACTCACTGTTCCTGAGCTGTGCTTTTCAATACCTCCTCTCATAGAAATTAGCGTGTTAATTAAGCCTTCTTGGCAACTAATTGCATGTTTTGTTTTTTTTTTAAAGATCTTTTCATTCCCTATATGAATGTAAAATAAAGGTTACTACAGCACATTTCTCACTCTTTCTTTTTTTAGTGGTACAGAATTAATTTTTTTAGGAGGAAAATAAAGGTCCAACTTTACGCTCAGAAAAACATTAAAGCTAAAAGAATTCCCTGATAAGTACACTACCATTCCTGATATATATATATATATATATACACATATATCAGAAAGAAATCAGCAGTTATTTCAAGATTACCAGCAGTCTTGTGCAAAACACCATTTTCTTACCTCAACTGATTCTAACAAAAGTACACATTATTAATCAAAAAATTCACATGCACTAACATTTCTGTAACTCTGTTGTTAATTCCAGACATATGATTTGAAAGCAAAGTAGAGCTAATAATACAGTTACTCATACCCAGATTGCGATATTTGTTCATTTATTTCAGTAGGCAGTTTTGAAATACGACATTTCAGATGGAATGGCCCATGACAAAATTAAGCTGGAGCCAAATGTGTCGCTTAGGCCATAGCTACGGCTAGTTCCCACGTAAATGGAGAAGGAACTCGTTTGTGAGCCCCTCTCTGTGGGTGCTCAGCCCAGTCGCCACGTGAAGGAGTCTGGGCCCAGCAGCTGGGCACACCTTCGTGCAGAGGTGCGCCTTCATCACAGAATGGCTGGTATCACCAGAGACCAACTTCTACCATGCACACAAACTACCCATCTTGTGATAAGTGCGATTATTTACAAAGAAAACCTTTTCATGGATCAATCAACGCAGAAAAAATCTTATAAAACAAGTCAATAAGCAAGCATCAAAGTATCATTAATTATCCAAAAACCCCCCCCAAAAACCAAAAAAGACAAACAACCAGAGCCACTTACAGGGCTTGATGGAGTCTTTGGCCAGCCTGGGCTGCTAATGCTATCGCTCTCATCTCCATGAAAGGAGGAGATGCTAGCAGAGCTGGGGGACATTGGGGAAGGGACTGGCAGGTTGCCTGGGGTTGGGGGCTGAGAAATACCCTGAGAGCTGTAGCTATCCTGTGGTAGAGGAATAAAAAACAAAAAAAAGACAAAGGTAGGGCAAACTTTATTTAAAATAACAAAAAGTACATCCAGTTTAACAGACTCATTATATATATGTAATATATATATATATATAAGACGTACAAACACACACACGAAACCACACGTATATAAAGGTATTAACACAACATTCTTAATTAGTATGATTGGTAAGTTGGCTTGATGCTGTATAAGGCCACAAAGCTCCCATGCTTACTTCAAGCTTACATGGAATGCTAAGCATGGGTCACCCCTTATGAAAGAAAGAAAAAAAAAAAAAAAAGCTGTTCACCTTATTTATCAAATAAGGCAGGAAAGCAAAATATTAAGTATGTTGTTGTTGCTGAGGCGGCCAAAACAGGAAGCTATAAACTGAAGGCAGAGAAAACGGCTGCAAGTATCAAAACCAGGCAAGATCCCTTACGTCTCCCCACCCCCACGGCACGTCTGTTAGGTGGGTCTTGACCCTCCCTCCCCTCCCCGACCATGAGTTAATGCCGTAAGAACTAGTAACTTTCAGATCCACACCATGACGGGGGTGGGGAAAGAAAAAAAAAAGACTACAAACATGTTTGCACAAAACGAAGGCATGCAGAAGAGAAGAAACCAAGTGGGAAAAAAAAAAAAAAGTGTAGCCAACAGCCGTGAAGAGAACAGCATGGCAGCTTTGCAGGCGGCGCTCACTGCGTGCAGGGGAGGAAGTACCTTTGACTTGCTCTCGGGCTGCGGAGTGCCTTCGTCTTTGCTGTCTGCTTTGAGAGGCCCCGGCAGTTTGGAGTCACCGGGTGACATCATATCTGCAAGACCCATAGATGCTAATAGAAAACAGGAGAAAGAGTCAGGATTATACATGTGATCTGTGTGACTGGGCGCCTGCCCACGTGCGCTCCCGTGTGAGGTGTGGGGCACCTGAGCTTCCCTTGAAGGAGGAAAAGAAAAATGGTGACTTGGAGCACAGTGAGTTCTGAAATCTGAACAGCACCACATTCTGGCGATCTCTCCCCCCCCAACCCCAACCACTTGTACAAGACAAAAACAAGACAATCACTCTGTTATCTTTGTGTGCTCAAGACCTAAACCACTGAAGGTCAACTTACTTTTTTCTCAAGATTATTACAGCTTTAAGAGAGTAGGTAACAAGTGTTGTTGTTGTTGTTAGGTGCTGTCGAGTCGGTATCTGACTCATAGCGACCCTCATAGGGTTTTCAATAGCTGACTGTTTCGGGATTGCCTTGGGAGTGGATTGCCAGGCCCTTCTCCCATCTTTGCGGTGCTGGGAATTGAACTCGGAACCTCAGAGACTGCAGCGCAGTGCTCTACCAACTGAGCTAAATCCCTGCCCGGTAACAAGTATAAACAAGGTAAATGTTTGAATAGCTCATCAGGTGTCAGAAGCAAATGCTGGGTATATTTTCTACCTGGGTTCTAGATGGTTTTAATCTCCTCAATTCAAATAATCTACAGTGCGCAGTTATTTGGTATTTCTTCGGAAAACCTTACGTATTGCACATGACCTAGTCTACAATGGTGAAGACAATCATACATAAATTCTTGGAGGGGAGGACTTCTAGTTACTCTGCCATGAGGTTAGTGTCCTTCAGCCTAGCACAGAGCTTGCAGTCATCAGCTCTCCACAGCAGCGCAATGGCCAACTCAGACACCCAGAGGCTCCAGAGCCAACCCACACTTTCTACCTCTGGGCTCAGAAACACAGTCAGCTCCATTAGGCATTAGATAAAGGCCCACTACAGAAGAACTGGGTTGGGATTTAGTTCAGCTGGTAGAGCGCCGCTCTGCAGTCTCTGAGGTCCCGAATTCAATTCCCAGCACCGGAAAAATGGGAGAAGGATGTGGCAACCCACTCCCAAGGCAATCCCGAAAACAATCTGCCATTGAAAACCCTGTGAGGGTCGCTATGAGTCGGACAAGACTCGACGGCACCTAACAACAACAGAGAAGAACTGACTTATACACTTTTACTGCAGATACTAATATACACTTCCAGGTAAAAAATATGGGTTTCCATTTCTTTCTTAAAGGAAGAACAAGGGTACAGTAGAGAACTGGCATAGTTATCTAGGGAATCACAGCTGAATTTCTGCAGAACCCCACTGTAAAACCATCTGTACAACCCTGGGCTGGAGGAGCTGAGTGAGACACCAAGCAGATGTGTGAAGAGCAGAGGGAGGCAGAGAGGCCTGGGAAAGGGAGAGAGGATGAGTCGTAGAAAGGTGCAGAAGCCAGAAAATGCTCCCCATCAAGAGAGCGGCAACTTGAGCAGAGCCTGTGAAGGCTCAACCAGGCAGGGCACAGGCGGCCCAATGTGGCAGCAAAAAGGAGAAAGAAAAAAGGAAGAAGCAGCAGAAGAAAAAAAACCCCAAACACCCGCTTTAAAAAGGCTTCACAGATTGCCCACTACAAAATGATCATTGCACATATTCATGTATTACTATGTTTTAGAAAATAATTAGTTTTAATTACAGCAGTGAGAGAGCGAGCGGGCTCTGGTGAATTAGCTGGCAAGCTCTGTGGTGCTAATTTGCTAATATCGTTAGCATCACTGCAGGTTGAGACCATGGGTCCTGCCAAAAAAGCCTACCCTGCCACGTGCCCGCGAGTTTATATCGGCACACTCAATAATGCGCGCAGAGATCCCGTTTTCCACGGGCACGTTGGCTGGGTTTTCGAAGCCCATTTGCAGCCCAGTCAGCCCTTAAAGATATCACAACACACGCAAATCATAATTGGGATGTTTTTCTTTTTCTTTCTTTTTTTTTTATTTTTTTCAAATTACTTTCAATACTTAGACTTTAAGAACTGGAACAAAAAGCTTTTTCAAGTGATGCAGCTGCAGAGAGAAATCTATGGGGATCAGCTAAAAATGCTGTTATTTTTGTGAATGTGTGAAACCTCAAAAAAGCAGCTGAGAAATATGACACCAAGAAGGCTGGCTCGTTCAGAGCACTGGATGGCTTTCGCGCTCTCTGGGGCCTCACAAGATAGGAATTAGTAAACCGTACTCTTAAAAACACGCTTTAAGAAGAAGAGAGGATAAAAAAGCACAAGGGTGAGAAGTCCGCACGTCCTTGCTCTCGTTCAGAGTGAGGTCACGGGGACGACAGCCACTGTGACTCGAGGACAGGGGGAAGGTGATGGTGTGTGGCTTCTGCTTAGCCCTGCCTCTCGGACAGCGGGAGCTTACAGTTTTGTCGGTATTCATGAGTTACATCTGAATATTATGTTGAAAACAGGAAGAGCAGTATCATATTTTATGCATTAATGTGTTAATGTACGCAAAAGTAATTTTAAGCATAAAGAAGTAGGCTAATGTGTATTATGATAATTAGTGATAATTAACACTGATTTTAAATAGCAGACCGGTATGACTGTAGCATATATGTTTGTTTGAACTCCACAGATTTCATCATTCTGTATGAGGTTTTTAAACTGGGCTTTGGGGTATGTAAATAAAAAAAAAAAAATCTGTCAAAAACCTCATTGCTCTATTATTTTGAAAGACAAAATAAGGGTAGAATTTAGAGCAATAGTTTTACTGAGTACTTATGCCTGACAATGCAAATTGTATTTCACTAAACAGATCATAAAGTCTGTCCTTACTGTGGTTTTTACTATTCTTTTGTTGAATTGCTTATTTTTTGACTTCTTACCAGAATTTTCAATGAACCACTGCAAAGAACCATATGCCTCCCCGGGCAATGGTACTCCAGGGGCACTATTTTTTCCTCCTTTCTACACAAGAAAGTCCACCGCTGTCACAAGGATGTGTTAAATCAAGGCACTGCTGTTTATCCCACCGACATCAGGAATTCAGTATGTAAAGTTCAGCCATAACAAGGGGCAGTGAGGAATCCGTGGCTACAGAAAGCGCTGCCTGAGTGCTATAAACACATTTTAAGCACTAGCCTCTGGCTCCACCATTGAAATTGAAGAGCTAGAAAGATTTCTTAAAGCAAGCATGAGACAAGGTCCTGAGGCAGCTATTCCACCCTAGATATAGTACATTCAAAAGAATGTAAGGAACACAGGACGCGAGGAAAGCTGAACCTAACTAAACATTGACTCTTGCTTCCTCCCAGCTACCGTGCTTCCCTAGAAGAACGCAGTCATGCCCCGAAGATGGTAAAATAAGATCTCTCTCTCGCACACAGAGTTCTTTATTTTCATGGTAATACTCCATATTCTGCAAAATATTTTATTCCTTGTTTTTGAAAGCACAAAGGGCCTATCTACACTGATTTGAAATAGCAGACCTGTACAACTATAGCATATATGTTGGTTTGAACTCCACAAATTTCATCATTCTGTGTGAGGTTTTTAAACTGGGCTTTGGGGTATGTAAAGTTATTTGCAGCGTACAGCTGTACAGTGTACGGCTGTAGATGCTTGTGACGATTTTTATACTTGGCAAAATATAAAGCCTGCTGTTAATATAAGACACACAAGCAGTACCAGAAGAGCACAGGGGACAAATTTCCCTCTTGCTGGACTGGCCAGGTCCTGGGACAAACCTTAAAACTTCTCTGCAGGAGAGCCTCTTGGGAAGGGGCACTTGGAGGCTGGGCGTGACCCCATGATTTGCATGAACGTCCCTCCCTGCGCAGCCATCCCCACAGCCTTGCACAGCCGGCCCAGGGGAGCTACGAGCCTCGCCTGTAGCCAGGCCAATGTGCCAGGAAAGCCCTGGGCACCGCTGTGCACTGGTGGACTCTGGCACAGACTCAGCAGCATTTCACCCAGTTTAAAAGACCTGGTTGTCATAATTTATCAAGCCCTTTGTATTTTTTTTAGGAGAAAGGTAAGTAGCAATACACCTACAACTAATTTAAGCAAGCAAACAAACACATATTTCTTTATACTACCTAAAATAATCAATTACCAGCAAGGGTGCTAAGAACCCAAAACTTCCTGTGTGGAAAATCATAAAGTCCTAAGACAACAGCTATCCAGCTGCTAGACTTACACTCTAGGCAGTTTTGTAAATCTTTTTTTTTTTTTTTTAAATTTCAAGACAGCCAATCATCTGGTCAACTGTTAATGACACATAAAGCTGGCAGCAGTTCTGCCAGGTGACTGCTGAGCAAAATACCCCCACACCTGTGACTCCCAAGCTTTAGCATGTACACATGAAAACTGCCTGAGGGGTCTCAGAGCGCACACTCCTGGACCCACCCTCAGAAATTCTGCGGGGAACCTGGGCACCTGCAGTTTTTACAACCATTCCATGAGATCCCGAAGCAGGGATCGTTACATTTAGGGCAGTGTGATTGGCTTTTTTCTTTGTAATGGTATCAGAGCTAGTATGCCCTGTATTGGTAAGACATTCATAGGCACTTTGCACTTGGGATTGAGCAATGCCCGTTAGACAGGAAGACTCACTACTGGGATTTGACAGGGACTGTGTGTGAGAGGAAGGCTTTGCTGTAGCGGCCCATGGCTGCCCCTTGACTACCTATAGCATAGGGTGGTGGAAATTCCCTGTGTTTTGTTGAGTGGCTGTTGGTGAGGCAAACTTAGAACTCAGATGGAAGAGCCAGGTGCGGTGGTGCATGCCTATAACCCCAGTGGCTGGGGATGTAGCGGCAGGAGGATCGTAAGTTTGAGACCAGAGGCAGTCTGTGTAATTTAGCGAGACCCTGTCTCAAAAAGTTAAAAAAAAAAAAAAAAAGCTACACTCAGTGCAGCTCAGTGATAAGGCACTTACAAAGCATGCAAGTGCGAGGCCCTGGGTTCAACCCCCAGTACCACAAAAAGAAAAAAACAAAAACAAAACAAAACAAAACAAAACAAAAACCTCAGATGGCAGGTCTATTTTTCTTGGAATTTAGATGTCCACTTGAAGATGGTGGTGTATGAAAAGATAAGCATGTGGCTAATGAGTATTATGAACATAATATGAAGGAGTGTAATCCAACCAACAACTTGGGTATTGCATAAAGAAATATTTAAGCCGGGTGCGGTAATCCTAATGGCTTGGGAGGTGGAGGCAGGAGGATCACAAGTTTGAGACCAGAGCTAGTCTGCGTCACTTAGAGAGACCCTGTCTCAAAAAGTTAAAAAATGGGCTGGGGGCGCAGCTCAGTGGTCCAGCACTTGCAGAGCATGCAAGTGCGAGGCCATGGGTTCGACCCCCAGTACCGCAAAAAAACCAAAAAAACCCATACTTACACATGACTTCTATTTTGTCCACAAAAATACCTAATTCTAATCTTTTAATTCAAATGATCAAAGCCAAACAGAACCAAAAATGCTCCTTCAGGGAAAAAAATCCCCACTGTGTACCATCCACTGTCCCCTGGCCTTTTAAGTGAAGTAACTGTCATGTTTATATTCACACTGACTCCATTTAAATAATTACTTGCTCACTGAAGCCTGTAACCATTTTTCACTAGACAGGAGGACTGTTTTTGGCCCTGTCCTCTGTCTACAACACAACTGTCTGAACTCAGCAAAGAGCATGCTGGGATGCCAGTTGCATTGGCTGCTAAGGCTCAGAAAATTCCACTGCCGACCCAAGCCAGCATTTGCGTTATTTCCTCTTCTTCCCATAGCACACATCGGTGGAGAAACACGGTGTTATCATCTGTGGGGATTTGTCTCCACAAGCCCAAACCAAGGAGGCAGATGTGACAAGGGGCCATTCTTGACCCACCTCTAGTCTAGGGTACACTTCAGCCCCACACCCTCCCCGGGAGCTGCACTGTGAAGCCCTCCGTCATTCCTGTTCCCCTCAGACTCACAGGGACCTGTTAATAGACACCCACAGATGCTAGATGGTCAATACGCCTCAGATGTGCTGAACGATTACTTTCCATCAGGTAGCGTTGACTTAATAAAGCAGAAGTAAAATCACATAAATGTGTAGAGCAAAATCTGACAAATGTTTCAATTATTAAAAAGTCAATATTTCAAACACGCAATGCTACTACTCCATACAAAAGACTGGGAGGATAAATGGCCTTTCCAGGGACAGATTTCCTCTGTATGAAATAACGAATAGCTGAATTATCGGAATAATAATAATAAAAAGAGGCCCTCTCTGTGAATCCCCATTAAGCTGGTTATTCCTCAGGAATCCATACATCTTCTCCGGCATGGCAGCATGCCATCTGTTTGTTGTTGGTTATTTTTGTGGCTCTGGGGTCCAAAGAGAAAAGGGAAAAATGAGTACGGCTAATACTAGGTGGAAATTTATTGTGTAGTATCAGTGCTCTGAAGTCATTTTATTTCTCGAAGCCAGTCAGCACACAGACAGACGGTCACAGCCCAGGGCCCCTCCTGCCTGGGCCACGCTGGTGGGGGAAGAGGAGGCTGAAAGGCTGTAGGAGCCGCACACCTTCGTCTCCCAGGAGGAACCCCAGGAAGTGCTATTTTAGTTCCTCAAAGATTTCTGTTTTGCCAGGTGTGGTGGTGCACGCCTGTAATCCCAGTGGCTCGGGAGGTGGAGGTAGGAGGATCGCAAATTCGAGACCAGAGGCAGTCTGCATAACTTAGTGAGACCCTGTCTCAAAAAAAGTTAAAAAAAAAAAAAAAAAAAAAGGGCTGAGCGTGCAGCTCAGTGGCCCATCACTTGCAAAGCACGCAAGCGTGAGGCCCTGGGTTCAAATGCCAGTACCAAAAAAACTCTGTTTCTAACAACAGTTTCTACGTTTTCCTCTTTGACAAACCCTTAAATCAGGGAATCCCACTGCTATATGGGATCTTAGAAATAGGCCTCAGATGCACAGACAGGAAGCAAGCACGCCCTCTTTGGGCTGCCATTCTGATAGAGGCCTTTCCTGCTGCTGAGGGCAGTGCAAATGGAAAACGGTGACTGAGGGCTCCATGTGTCCTGACGTGTCACAAAGCCTTGGAGGACACACAGCTGGGTCCAAAGCCAAACCTGCATTAACTAGAGGTACCAATCCTACTTGCCATTAGCCAAAGCGCACAGCAGTTTCCCATTCTAGAAGCAATACCCGCTGGCTTTGGGAAGTTTGGGAACTTGAGGTGGCTCAAGGGCCTCAGAGTCTGAGGACACAGGAAATCAGCGCAGTGTGAGACATTCCTGAGCTTTCCACAAGCTGACAGAATATTCTAAATGCTCTAATCAGATGTGCCTTTGTAAGAGCACAAGTACTGAGATTATAAAGTGGACTGAGAGAACTAAACCCGATGGAACCTTTAAAAGTTTCTCAATAGAGACAATCTGCACGTGGTACCCGTGAATCAACTACTTCCACACGTTTCCCTAAACAAGAAAAGGACTTTGAACTCCTTGTTCTGCCCTTTGCCCACTCCCTCTGAAATGTGAGTCCTAACCACTCGTCTTTACCGCTGTCAGATGAACAGGTCTTCGGGGATCTTCTGCTACTCCTAATATGTCTCACAGATTGTAGGTTTACAATCTCCAGTGATACCTGAAATACGTCCACGTATTGTACAAATACAAAATGAGTAAAATAATGTACGTAACATATGATACTCCTCAAGCCTCAGACAGGGCAAGTTTCCCAGAGCAGAAACGCAGCCTTGTTTCCATTTCACCATTGGATCCGCTTCTCCAGCTGTGTGGGCACCTTCACTGCCGAAGTCTAAGGGGAGGACAAGGGCAGACATCAGAGCACAGAGCCACCAGTTACCTGCGGAGCTGTTCACCATGGCGGGCGCCATGCTGTAGGGTGGTGCCTGTGTGTTCATCAGGCCAGAGCTGTTGTTCATGGGCTGGCTGTAGGGAGAGCTGGAGGTCATCAGTCCACTCTGGTTCATGCCAGGAAAGCTGCCTTGCCTATGGGAAGAGAAAGCACAGGCACATATACACTGACCGTGGGTATCAGCAGCCCGTTTGGCTTGGTAGTCGTCTCTACGAATGCACTTCTGTAAGGGGAAGGGCTCTTATTTTTCATATTTGCTAAAAATAGATTCTTTCCTGGAGAGAGAGGCTGACCTCTATTGTTAGGTAAGTGTTCCATACACTATTTTGAAATCATAAGTTACACAAGTAAGTTACACGTTCATATTCATGGTAAGTGTTCTGAGTTATTGCTCATATAGAGGAATATAACCAAGGGTAGGGAACATGAAACAAGAACAGGAATTACAGAAGCAAACAAACTATGCCTGACGTTTAACAAGATCTGGCTGTTGACCAGAGGTCAAGAAAGGGAACCACATGGGCAGTGTGGGAATGTTATTTAGAACAATTCTTTGTCCTAAATTTTCTGACATAATGAAAATGAGAGAAAATAACTGCCTTCTCCTCAACTCTATTACTTAACTTTTAAAAATCAGCTTCTATTAAAAACACACCAATTTCCCAATATTAAAATTATCAGCAGACATTGGACCTCTACTCCCGGGAGTGGAATCTGGAGACCCTGTGTCACAGGAGAGCATGGGTACTTAGATTAGCTGAAGTGTCCCTTATTTATGGAGTTGTCTCCGATCCTCATGCAAACTGATGTCATCAAGGTGAATGAAGTTGGCTTGTTTTGTGCTATGATGGGTAAGAATTCCTCTTCACTCTTGTAAAGAGAAGGAGGCAACCCTTTGATCCAAAGGAGGCAACTGTCACACAATGTCACTTCTCTGACCGCTCGTAGTGAGAGGGAGTTCTCAAACAGCAGAGTGGGTGAGTTCTCCCAGAGGAAACTCTACTGCAAGAGAGATGGCTGCAACGTGGCAAAAACTTTAGAAGATTCTACCACTGCCGTCAAGCTTTCTCATGTAAACAGGGTACCTCTAAAAGCTTACCAGAGTTTGGGCTAGCGATGTTACTCTTAAGAATAAAGCTAAGAAGATGAGTGTAAGTCCACATATACTTTGCTAATCTGTTCCAAATTAATTATGAATATGCAACCCCTTCCATCACTGTTAAATTGTTAGTTGGTGGCTCTTAAAGTGTATCGGTCAACATTTTTATAAGATCTTAAAAGACTAATGTACAACATATATACATATGTGTATGTATATGTATGCGTGTACACATATACATACATACATATGCACATATATATAAATATACACATATGTGTGTGTGTGTGTGTGTGTGTGTGTGTGTGTGTGTATGTGGCCTGCAGCCATACCCCTGTGGCATCCAACCCCTTCAGATCTCGGAGGCTAAGCAGGCTCTGCCCTGGTTAGTACTTGGATGGGAGGTCCCCTGGGAACACCAGGTGCTGCAGGCTTGGGAGACGGACCCAGCAACCCACTCCCAAAAATCAATCTACCACTGAAAACCCTATGAACAGCAGAGAAGCACTGACAATAGTGTTTCATCTGTTGTATGTAGGGTTGCTGTGAGTCGGACACTGACTCGACGGCACCTAACAACAACAACAACAACAACAACAACATATATATACACACACATATATATGTATGTGTATGTATGTATGTATGTATGTGTGTGTGTGTGTGTATATATATATATATATATATATATATATATATATACGCGTCGCTATGAGTCGGATACCAACTTGACGGCACCTAACAACAACATATGTATATATATATGTATGCAAACACACACACACACACATACATATATATATGTGTGCTTTGTGTATCTATTTCCAGTAGACTAAACTGTTTTCTGTCTCAGAAAAAATTCAAACATAGGCTATTTGAAAAATCAAAGTATCAACCGTTTAACTGTTTTTCTTTTTACCTTTTAAATATTACACAAACCACTTCAGGGCAATTCTATACCAACACTCAATGATGGCTGGGAAAGACCATGTGTGGTGGCTGGAAGACAAACAGTGTTCTCGGGGCTCTGGGTGTTCCTGCAGCCTGCCAGGCTCAGCCCTCGGAGGGGCCACTGTGAGCAGCTGCAGACTGCCCAGTGTTACAGCGCCCACGGCAGTTCATCTGGACAGATCTGACACCATACAGCAGTTTCTGATTAACTCCTAGGTCAGGGGAGACAGCTTTTTGGCTTCCCTGGGCCACACTGAGTAAAGAGGAATTGCCTTGGGCCTCACATAAATCATATAATATAGTTAGTGCACATACATAATAAGGGGGTTCATGAGGAAAATAAAAGGTAAACAACACATGGTATTACAAGCTTTTGTGGGGCCACACTGCTAGCTGGCCATCAGATTCTCCCTAAGAACGCTGCACAGTAGCTATCGCCACATTCCTGGGCAGTTCAGGTCTCAACTTCATTTTGTGAACTGCTGGCATTAACGCAAGTGTCTAGGTCCCCTTCTGTGGTGTTTTCGTTCACACAGTGACAATCAGTGCTCATGTAACTGACTCAGAAGCAGCTCCCGTTGGCACCGCTCAGTTTCTTATGAATAAACCACTGAAGAGCACCCTTAACTTCTAACAGGCTGTGTTTTCTGGCTAGCGAGAGCTTCCGGTTCCTGCCAGCCTCGACCCCTTCTCTCCAAGAGCTTCCTCCCATTGAAGGCTGTCCTTACTCCCTTCCAGTCACCTTAACTATGGTACGCCTGTGCCTTTTACAGCACCAAGGTCAGTCTTGGGCACATTCAAATAATTTCTGCTTGTCTTGGCTCTTCTAGGTGTGGAAGCCTCCCGGGAGGAGGCTCGGACCCTTGCATATTTGCTAAAGGAAGGGACAGACAGAGAACATATTTAGCATTGTAAAAAGGCACTCTACAGTAGGGCCATCTTTTCAAGCTTCCACCTGATTCAGTTTCATATGTAACATAATTAACGTATGGAATCATTCGTTTCCCCAAAACACTTATTTATACGAAGCAGGAAAAAGAGACTCAGAATATAAAATCCACTGGCAGATGATAAATGAAGCGATCATCCAACCCTCATCCAGGCTTTCTCCCCGTCAGCACTGCCCATCTTCAGTCACCACCAGATGATGGGGGCACACGTTACAGTTTTTAAATCACTGTTCTTAAAATACCACCACCACCACCTGAAGCTTCAAAGGCCAGTGTCGGATGTCAGTTGTCTGTCAGAACGGCCCTCAGTTAAACCACATCTGTAGTTTTCAGAGTCTAGTTAAAAAGTCACAGGTCTTGACCATGACACCAGCCATACTTCCCACTGTCACTGGGGACCTGGGAGCAAATCACTCTGTTCTTTCGGCTTCTGTTTTTTACATCTGAATGTGCATGGGCTGGGCAATAACAGCAACGTTGTTGTTGTTAGGTGCCATGGAGTAGGGTCCGACTCATAGTGACCCTCAGAGGGTTTTCAATGGCCGACTGTTTCGGGATTGCCTCCAGAGTGGATTACCACGTCCTTGTGTCGCTGGAAATAGAACTCCGGACCTCACCTCAGAGACTGCAGAGTAGCACTCTACCAGCTGAGCTAAATCCCAGCCCAACAGCAACATTAATAACATATTAAGTACTGACAAGCATGTCTGGTGCCATTTCTAGGCACTTTACATATTTAATTTTTAAATTCCTAGAGGAAGGTAGGAGGGTTATGCTTATATACAAATTACAGAGGTTAAAAAAAAACTTGCCCAAGGTCATATAGTCAGTGTCAGGCACAGATCCCCCTGCCCGGGCTTAGTCCCTCGTACTATGCTATGCTATACTGGACTATACTATACTTCTTTTCCCAGGACTCCTAACACTGCTAACACTAGATAAGCCAAAATTGACTGGTGGATGGTGGCCTATTGTATGATAACTTTCTATATGTCTTGGGTATTAACCTTTAATAGTAGAAAGCGTACAAAGCACAATAGCAATTTTCTCAAGATCTTCTCTGGGCTTCCAGACTACATATTTTAGGGAGGTGGACCCGGAGAGAGAGGTGGTGGTGGATGTGACGGAAACAGCTCCCTGCACCTCCACATCTAGGAAGGAGTGGACGCTGAGTGCCACAGTCCTCTTGGGTGTCCAACGAAGGAAGGAGCAAAAGGGGACCAAGTCTCCCTAGGAGTGCTGGGTGTGTGTGGCCACCTGTCTATACGGGGGAGCTGGTCCCTCCTCACTGTATCAGGCAGCCTCTTGGCCACTGTCTGGAAACACTGCTGAGAGACTGGTAACTGCATGGGCAGGATGGGCGCGATGCCCACAGCGTGCTTCCGAAGCGCGCTGTTGAACCGTGGCAACTGAGACCCAGTGTTCCAAGGAAGGAGGCCTAGGCTGGCTGGCCCAGACTTGCCCAAGCGCTGTGGCTTGTCACGGTCTTGCTAATGTAAGAGGAGGTCTGTGGCTCACGACAAACAGCTTCCTACTTCAATGGTTGTTGTTGTTAGGTGCAGTGGAGTCGTGTCCGACTCATAGCGACCCTCATAGGGTTTTCAATGGCAGACTGTTTCGGGATTGCCTTGGGAGTGGATTGCCAGCCCCTTCTCCCATTTTTGTGGTGCAGGGAATTGAACTCGGGACTGCAGAGCGGTACTCTACCAACTGAGCTAAATCCCTGCCCCTACTTCAATGGGCTGAAGACAATTCCCAGGCCGCAGCGAGCTCAATGGTGTGCCAAGGGCCACACTACTTCAGCAGTGCTGCCCACTGTTCATGCCCTTTCCGATGCAGCAACCTTGGGGACAGGACAGCCAACAAAGTCACTGCTCTCCTTTTTCAGAAGGAAATCAGAGCAGGGAAAAAAAAAAAAAAGAACAAAAACAAAAACCAAACCAAAACCAAAACCAAAACCAAACAAAACCAACCAACCAACCAAACAAACAAAAAACCCAGGCAAAAATACGAGTTGAAAGGATGACAGCATTTCCAATGTAATTGTTGTTGTTGTTAGGTGCCGTCGAGTCAGTATCCAATTTATAGTGACCCTCAGGATTTTCAATGGCTGACTATTTCGGGATTGCCTTGGGAGTGGATTGCCAGGCCTTTCTCCCATTTTTGTGGTGCTGGGAATTGAACTCAGGGCCTCAGAGACTGCAGCGCAGCGCTCTACCCACTGAGCTACATCCCAGCCCTTCCAATATAAAGCCCTACCAAAATGTAAGCAGCATCGGGAAAACCCACCCGGACCTCCGGCTTTATGAACTACAGGCTATGGTTTCTAATGGGTCTACAGGATTGGGGAAGTTCGTAGATACATAGATTACTGCTGTCCTCATTCTACTGGCTCCTAATCAATGGCTGTGGCAGTGAATGCCCAACAATATCACTGGGGGCACCCGTAAGGTGATACACATTTTAAATTAATTTTGTGTTGCTGTTATGCTGATGTGCTGTAAGGTGGCTCGGTGAAGATGACAAGGTCAGGTGGTGCTGACCACACGGCCTTCTGCTCACCCAGGCCCATGGCACTACCCCCTCTAGCTTCTCAGTGGCAAAGGAAGAGAGATGTGGGTTTGTTACCTAAACACGCCAATCTGCAGAATAACTGGGACTTAATATTTAAATCGGTCTTGGGGTGGGACTGGGTGTACAGAAGGTCTGTCATACTGTGACAAAACCCGAGTTACCGTGAGGATAATTCGGAAGTGCGTCCTGCATTTCCCGGAAGTATGTCTTAGTCCTGCTTCATATTCTACACACATCCACAAACACAACAGAGAAACAAAGACGAGAATGTTTTCACCTTTAAGGCAAGTTTGTGAAAATAATCTAATAAGATCAGATCTCTTCATGAACTTTCCACTTCACATTTTTAAACAAGAAACCTACCCGAAACCTCTAATTTTATAAAAAACCACCTCAGAACCACAAAATAATAACAAAGGATTTTGAATTCACTTTACTTTTTAAAGGATGCTCTTTCCTTATCTCAAATGTCATGAGCAACTCATCACCTTAAGGCCCGTTTTGCAAAGCTTCATGATATCAACCAAGTCCCCAGCCTTGAAGAAGTTCCCTTTTGTGATATATTTTGTCTGCCAGCTTACATCTCTGGGCTTTTCAGGAGTTCTCTTTGTCTGTTTTCTTACTCGATGGGGCTATATTAGGAGTTTCACCTGAGATGATAATGCTTACGGATACTGTGGACTTAACGGGATGGTGATTCTCCAGGAACTGCTCATTCTTGTCCTTGGCGTAGTCAAACAACGCATAGGACATAGCAGTTCCAAGATTACCTTCCACTGCTTCCTAGAACTTGGCTAATATATACCCTGCTTTAAAGCTTATACAATGTTGTTTAAAAATGCATTCACAGCTGGGTGTGGTGGTGCACGCCTATAATCCCAGCAGCTCGGGAGGCAGAGGCAGGAGGATCACAAGTTCGAGACCAGAGGCAGTCTGGGTAACTTAGTGAGACCCTGTCTCAAAAAGGCAAAAAATGGGCTGGGGGCGCAGCTCAGTGGTCCAGCACTTGCAAAGCATGCAGGCACGAGGCCCTGGGCTCAACCCCCAGTACTGCAAAAAAAAAAAAAAAAAAAAAAAAAAAAAGCATTCATAGATAAAATTGGAGGTGTGTGGGGATGTATTTCTGTCCAAGTAATCTCTATTAAGGTGGCTTTGGACCATGCCTGTGATCCCAGCAACTTGGGAAGCTGAAGCAGGATTCCAAGTTCAAGGCCAGAGGCAGCCTGCACAACTTAGCAAGACTCTTGCCTCGAGATAAAAAAATTTAAAAAACATACTGAGGGTGCAGTTCAGTGCTAGAGTGCTTGCAAAGTATGTGCAAGGCCTTGGGTTCAGTACCCCAGTACTGGAAAAAAAAACAATCAGTTTTGGAATGACTACTTTCCCCTTATATTGAAATGAAACTGGACTTAACTACTAGAAATACTCATCTCTTTCATGGACCTTCTAGCTCCAGCTCCTGGCTCTCTGGCACTCATCATGCTGGATTCCTCCTGGGCAGAATTGGGGGCAACAAAAACGAAGTGAAGGCAGTGGCCTGGAGGTTGGGGTGTCCTCTTATGTGCCTCAATTACAGGATGGGGGGTTCACTCTTTGCAGCCACAGACGCAAATTCACCGATGCCCCTGGACCTTGGCAATGTCAATCCACTGGTAGTGGGCTGTGGGCGCTGTGGGCCAGGGGTACAAAGCTACAGCAGGTAGGGCACCCTCACAAATACTTCTGTAGGTTTTCTTTTTTGTTCACTTTGGAGGCTTCTCAAAGATTACACATTCATCTGCTCATAAAGGGATGGCTTTTTGGGAAAAACGGAAGCACACACCGATTCTAAACTGACCATTTCCAGTAGGTCAGGGTGAATATAATTCCCTACTATGGTTTGAATTCAACAGTTAAAAAATATTAGTATGAAATCCTGTAGAGCAACCAATATTTCTAAATATCTTAAGCACAAAAATTTTAAAAAGTAGTCTACATATGATTTTGGCGCTTTAAGGAATTGTTGTTGTTGTTGTTAGGTGCCATGGAGTCGGTATCCGACTCATAGCGACCCTCATAGGGTTTTCAATGGCTGAGTGCTTCGGGATTGCCTTGGGAGTGGATTGCCAGGCCCTTCTCCCATTTTTGCGGTGCTGGGAATTGAACTCGGGGCCTCAGAGACTGCAGCGCAGCACTCTACCCACTGAGCTAAATCCCAGCCCGCTTTAAGGAATATCAGGCCTTATTCTTTTGGCAATCAACACTATTTTTTCTCAGTAGTGATAGATCAAAGTGTGAGAGTGTATCTTGAAAATGCATCATTTTTTTTTTTTTTCCCGGTACTGGAGGTTGAACCCAGGGCCTCACACTTGCACGCTCTGCAAGTGCTGGACCACTGCACTCTCAGCCCATTTTTTTACTTTTTGAGACAGGGTCTCGCTAAGTTACACAGACTGTCTCTGGTCTCGAACTTGTGGTCCTCCTGCCTCGGGCTCCTGAGGCACTGGGGTTATAGGCGTGTGCCACCGCGCCCTCGCTTGAAAATGCATGATTTTTGAGATGGCTCCTTTAAAGAAGGGCAGGGACCCACAGCAGAATTGCTGTTGGCACAGCGACCCTGTGAGTGAAGTTCCCTCACAGGGCCCCAGCGGGGAGCTCCCTCTGGTGGGCTCTGGCAGGTCCACTACAGATGCTATTCCTAAGTGAGGTCCAGAAAGGATATAAAGAAATGCAGACGTTAGTGGACTATGAGCATGACTACCAAATATACAGGCGTAGCCCTGTGGCATCCGATCCCGTCAGATCTCGGAAGCTAAGCAGGGTCAGGCCTGGTTAGTACCGGGATGGGAGACCGCCTGGGAAGACCAGAAGCTGTAGGCTTGGGAGAAGGACCTGGCAACCCCCTCCCAAAAATCAATCTGCCACTGAAAACCCTATGAACAGCAGAGAAGCACTGACAATAGTGTTTCCCCGGTTGTACAGAGGGTCGCTATGAGTCGGATACCGACTCGACGGCACCTAACAACAACAACAACAACCAAATATACATAACCTCTATATGGACTGCCAGTGCAAATGTAGGCTGAGTTACGAAGCCAGCAAAGGATGGTTTAGTGGCAAGATAAACTAGACCATCACTGAAATTTGGGGCACTTTTATTTCTTAGAGGGAACAGTTAGAATGGGAACCTGAAACCCCAAAGAGCCAACTCCAGCAGCGTTGAAGTATACGTGTGACTGTTTCTCTGGAAACCTCCAATTTAAATGTTTAAAATGTTTTAGAAGCATCTTATTTGCACAGATGTATCTAGTATTATTAGTGAAACAGATTTCCTACACAATTACGTGGTAAACTCTTCCAAAGCAAGTTGAAATTATTTCAAATCTAATATCTGAAGAGAGAAGAACACTACACGCATGCCCCTGAAGACATAAGCAAGGCTGAAAAGCAGGCTGGGGTGCCTGAGTCAGGTCCTGATGTGGCTAATCCATCAGCATGGCTATAGCAGCTGTGCTGGCCATACTGGGGGACAGAATCATGTTGTGATTTCCACAAACCAGTGGCTCCGGCTAGCAGCATTTGTGTTATTAAACAAAGACAAAAAACAACCCAAAGGGCCCGGATTCAAGAACTTTCGATTCTTGCAAAGATACATAACCATATGCTATTTAAACAAAAAAAGACGATAACTACTCTCCCACTTTCGCTCTGGGAGGCATAGTCCAGAGCACTACAGTTAGTCAGACATTCTTTCCACTTAGTTGGCATTCACAGCCATTTATCCAGGACGGCATCGCACCCAGGTGGGGGGAGTGGGTGAAGAGGAACACAACAGGGGACAAACAAAACAACAAACAAGAGCAGCCAGGGGGAGCTGCCCCACGCTTGTGGTGAGGAGGTGATGTCAGTGTGCTGCATGAACTTATGGAAAGGGGGCAAGAAGGCCCCTCAGGAAAGGGTGGCACTCTACCCTCCATATCTGAGGGCCCCCTGGGAACCAGCTAGGTGAGGACAAATGGAGGCCCCACGCATCCCAGGCACCCTGAGATGGGCGCACACTGCGTGGGAAGCTCTGTCTCTACCCTGAGAGAGTGCAAGAGACTAGGGAATGGCTCTGAAAGGTGTGGGTTTAAAAGACATCACTTTCCAGCCAGGCACGGTGGTGTACGTGCCTGTAATCTCAGTGGCTTGGGAGGCGGAGGCAGGAGGATCCCAAGTTCAAGAGCAGAGGAAGTCTGTGTAACTTAGGGAGACCCTGTCTCAAAAAGTTAAAAAAAAAAAATGTGGGCTGGGGTACAGCTCAGTGGTCCAGCACTGGCAAAGCATGTAAGTGTGAGGCCCTGGGGTCAACCCCTAGTACCACAAAAAAAAAAAAAAATAATAAATAATAAAAAAATAAAAAATAAAATAAAAAAGCATCGCTCTGACTATGGGATTCAGGAAGGACAAAAATGGGGCCTTTTTTTTTTTTTCCTTCTCTCAGCTATAAGGCCACTGCGCAGGCCCAGGTAAGAGATGATAGTGCCTTGGAACAAGATGAGGGAAAACAAGAAAGTGTTGAGCCTTATTGTGGAGGTGAAACTGACAGGATCCGGTGAAGAATTAGATCCTGGGGTGAGAGGACATGTGGTGCCATGATGGTGCCTAGGTGTCTGGCCTGGCAGGAGTGCTCTGCCCAGCAGTGCTGCAGCCCATCTTTCCTCCTAGACAGGAACGCCACTTCCAGGACCTTTGGAGTCTTTTTCCAAGATCTTCCATCACTGGCAGACGGGATCTCGAGGCAGCCTGTCCACTCAAAGCAGCCTCACTGTGTCAGGCCAGCATTTTCCAGCTGTGTTACTCACTCCCCAAGCCTTGCGGTCACAGATATGTCTACGTTTTATCTTTTCCGTCGGGAGAATAGGTGAGGCAGAGCACTGTTTTTCAACAGGAAAGCAGCAGGCACTTTGCTGGCACAGTCTCAGCGCCACAGTACAGAGGGACCTTTCCAGTGCAGAGAATGACTCTTCAGGGGGAAGGTCCCTGGGCCTGGCCTCATGTGGGTCTCTGCGACCTGCCATAGTGCAAAGGCCACTTCCAAAGTCTTTCTCCTGGCTGTGTCCACACTCCTCCCAGGGGCTGGGTTCTACACGTGTGTCCAGGAGCCTACACCCAGCACAGAAGAGTTCAGTTCATTCCACTCTGGGTTTCCATCAGAAACACCTCTCCCTTTGCTATTTCTTAATGCGGACTTCTCATTGGCTCCTACCTGCTGTCAAGACTTCTCATTGGCTCCCTCCTGTTGTCAAGACTTCTCATTGGCTCCTACCAGCCGTCAGCTCACGGGACTTGCAGATTCAGGCCGTCCTTTTGTGGACCAGTTTTCACGGTTCCTTAAGCAAATGGAGCTTGAGGGTTTTGAGGTGAGAGACTTCCTTGTCAGGGTGTGAAAAAAAATGCAAAACCAGTGTCTAGCTGTGTGGATTTGGGATAATGGTAAGTAAGGATGTTGTTTGCATCGTCTAACGTACTGTTTATCAGTGATCATACAGAAATGAACCAAAATACTTTGACTACATTAAATTCACGGGCTGGGATTTAGCTCAGTGGGTAGAGCGCTGCGCTACAGTCTCTGAGGTCCCGAGTTCAATTCCCAGCACTGCAAAAATGGGAGAAGGACCTGGCAATCCACTCCCAAGGCAATCCCGAAACAGTCAGCCATTGAAAACCCTGAGGGTCGCTGTGAGTCGGATACCAACTCGACGGCACCTAACAACAAGAACATTTAATTCAGATTTCAGTTCCAGCATTTTCTTGCTGACGCCCAGAGCCTGTGCTTTCCCTGCAGGAGGGAACCCCTGGATCTTTGTGGGTTCTGGTACTGTGCAACATTCCACAGGCCTCTGAAAAGACCCCAGGGCACAGTCCCCTGGTCTGGCAAAAACAAGATTCATATCATCTGAAGGAAAAATCAGGTGCCATTGATGTGCCCCTGCAGAAAGTGCCCCTTTCTAAACATATTAAGTTTACAAATGTTTATTTAAAATTTTATTGTGAGATCCTAATACCACAAAGAAAAGTCTCAATTCATTATAAGGATGGCAACTTTTTTTCACTAGTAGGAAAACCCACATCTTTTTTCCTAGGACATCCCCTTCCAGGTAACAGGTGTGGGGGAAAACGAACTGATTATCTGGAAGAACCATGGAGCAGGGTGAAGGGCTTGGGTCCTAGAGGTCTGGGAGCACCAGCCTGAGATTGAGGGGTGTACCTGATTGGCGGACATCAAGGAGCTAATTAATAAGCACTGGTGAACTAATCCAAGTGAGGCTTTAGCAGTGAGCTAGTTAAGAACACCTATATCTTGCATGCATTCACGTATCTCTTGTACTGTAATGGACTTGTTAGTTGGCTTAAAAAATTAATTTGGGTCTTGAGTTCTCCACCCCATATCCTGTGTAACAGCAATATATTGTAAACCCCTCTTATAGCAAAGAATGCACTTGTCCAAGGGACACAAATACAATCATTTCTGAGTTTTAAAAAAATCCTCTGAAAATTCTTACAGATTTCTTGAACCAAAGGTAGGCTGGGCCACAAAGTTACTTAACTTGGTAAAGCAACATACTATTCAAAATCCGAGTAGAAAATGCGTCCAGGAAGGCTGAGGAAAGCTATAATTCTCATATCCTCATCAGCCCCTGCCCCTGCAAAATAGCAGAGGCCAGGATTCAGGGGAGTTCTACCTGCAGGTGCCTTAACAAGCAAAGGCAATCCAGTTCTAGTGAACTTTTAAAGCAAGAGATAGAACCTTATGGGTTATGGCTGTGAGTTTTTGTTTGCCTTGGTTTTAAAAATATATGTGCTAGCAGGAGTGGAGTTCAAAATAAAAATAAAAGACCAAGATTAAGAGGACACCCAGTAGCTGCATCTCAGAGTCCCTAATGCCCCTCAGTGAAGGTGCTGAGAGCAGTCAAAACACTCTAGCCCCTTACCTGTGCAAGATCGTTATGAGGACGCTCACGGTACTTTCTTTCTTTCTTTTTTTTTTTTTGCGGTACTGGGGGTTGAATCCAGGGCCTCGCGCTTGCATGCTATGCAAGTGCTGGACCACTGAGCTGCACCCCCAGCCTCCTTTTTTTACTTTTTGAGACAGGGTCTCGCTAAGTTACACAGACTGCCTCTGGTCTCGAACTTGTGATCCTCCTGCCTCTGCCTCCCAAGCTGCACCCTCAGCCTCCTTTTTTTACTTTTTGAGACTGGGTCTCACTAAGTTACACAGATTGCCTCTGGTCTCGAACTTGTGATCTCCTGCCTCCGCCTCCTGAGCCGCTGGGATTACAGGTGTGCGCCACTGCGCATGGCACTCATGGTACTTTCTAAACTGGCCTATACCATGCCTGAGAACTTATCATCTTCATCACTTCTCCTGCTGCCATCAGCCCAAACATTATTGAAGTTACCAGATATCAGGGCTGAGAAGACTTCGCCACCCCTAGTGTCACCTGAAAGCCCTGCAGGTTGGTCATGTAGGCCTTTGCTGCTACCTGACACATGCAGGTGACTTCAGTGACCCCTGCCCCTTCCTACCCCTGAAAAACTGGGAGTTGCTGAGCTGTGTTGCTGACTACTCCCGACGGTGGATGGACCACGGTGCTGGTTCTAGATCAGATGATCCTAGCTTGTCTACTGTAACTGTGTGAGGATATGGGCAGAGCTGTTAGTAGGGCCCTGGGGACAGAAATGAACACAAGCTTGGACAAGTAATCAGGGGCACAGAACCCCCAGCTGCGAGGGCATCAGACTGGGGACATGGAGAGACTGGCAAGGGAGAAAGTAGGTGGGGTGTCTCTGAATACTGGGGGCATGAGGAAGATCCCGGTGTTCAAGATGGTATCAGGGACCGGGTGTAAGATGGGTTTAGGGAGAGGAAACTTGGCCCGAGTTGAGACAGCCAAGGTTAAGGTATCAGGTCTGCACGGGCCTGAGTTCCTCTTAATCCCATAAGGATTAAGATTAATCCCATGGGATTAATCCCATAACCCATAAGGTGCCAGCTCAACTCTCATCAGGGAGGAGCACGCCCTCTCCTGCCTCTTTCTCCCTGTGCTGCTCACTGGGGCTCTCCAGGAACTGGAATTCCAAATATGGTTGTCAGGCGTGAGGTGGTTTCTGTACCACGATTGCCCAGAACCTGGCGCATGGCCTTGTCCTCCTGGGCTGACTCAGGTGCGTGTTCAGACCTCTAGGTGAGAGTCATTCAGCGGGTTAGGGCACTTCATGGGTTCCAATTCACTGAAAGTTCGCCATTTCATTCTTTGCTTCCTTGGATCTTATTAAAATTTTTAAAAATTAAATTGTTGTTGTTGTTGTTAGGTAACGTTGAGTCAAGTCCGACTCATAGCGACCCTCATAAGGGTTTTCAATAGCTGTTTCGGGATTGCCTTGGGAGTAGGTTGCCACGTCCTCTTCCCATTTTGTGGTGCTGGGACTCAAACTCGGGACCTCAGAGACTGCAGAGCAGTGCTCTACCAACTGAGCTAAATCCCAGCCCATAAAAAAATTAAATACTAAATTAAAAATAAAAAAAGTCAAATTTAAATAAATCGAAATCAAATTTTAAAATTAAAAACTAAATTAAAATAAAAACCCTGGGTTTTTAGAATTTGTTTTACTATTTATTTAAAGATTTATAAATGTACTTTATGGTTTTCATAATTGTTTTATAACTCTAAAAGATTTAATTGAAATCATAATCTTGAAATACCAACATAATAATGTTCATTCAAATTCTAAATTTTAAAAGGGAAAAAAGGGGCCAAAAATGAAAGCGTGGGTATTTAGATGATAATGCAAAGGCTTATATTTAATTGCAGACATAAAAACTCTATTCTAGTCTTTGAAATCTTTTCTTTGTCTTTCAATAACGTGACTTTTCAAATCATAGCTATTATGTTAAAACCTAATTGTCCAAAATCCAAAGGGCTGAATCTTCCTTAATAGGACTCATTCTCTGCTTCTCGGCACTGGGACCCTGCGGTAACCAGGCCTTGACATGTGTACACGGTTTTCGCCCCTTCTTTTTGACATTTTCGTGCACTCTCCCCATTGATGTGTTTCCACATTGGTGGCTCCTTGTCCGTCAGCAGAATTGCAACATATTGGCTTCAGAGGAGAGGGACACAGAAAAAAATGCCTTGTTGGCAAATAGGAGCACAGGATCTGAGTTACAAATACATCTCATAAAAAACAGTTGCTGCAAGGCCTGCGGATGTGAGAGGCACAGGAGGCTCTGACGTAAGCGACTCTGTGTACTCCAGCCCAGCCCAGCTCAGCTGTGTCTGTAAACAGCCCCTGCCGGTCCTCAGCAGAGCAAGACCGCCGGACACTGCCCCTCCCAGAAAGCTCAGCTACTTTACCACTTCACGTTTGGGTTGCTGCTGACCTAGCGAGCTTATGGCTAAGACTTCACAGTCTATTCCCTCTGTCACTGAGTGCCTGAGATGAAAAAGTACTATTAATTAAAATGTCCACTTTCCTACCTGACTAAAACCCAAGTATTTAAAAATTAATTCTGGCAGCCCTGGTTTTTGGTATGACATACGCAACACAATGCAGGCGTACATCCTCATATCCATCATTAGCCAGTACAACAATTCTACTCAACGCTAGAGAGATTTCAGATTGATTGATTTTGCCCTTTGCTTATTTGCTTTTAAAAATAAAGGGGTCTGAGCTGGGCGCGGTGGCGCACGCCTGTAATCCCAGCGGCTCGGGAGGCAGAGGCGGGAGGATTGCAAGTTCGACACCAGAAGCAGTCTGCGTAACTTAGGGAGACCCTGTCTCAAAAAGTAAAAAAATGGGCTAGGGATGCAGCTCAGTGGGCCAGCACTTGCAGAGCATGCAAGCACGAGGCCCTGGGTTCAACCCCCAGTACTGGAAAAAAAAATAAAATAAAAAAAAAATAATAAAAAAAAAATAAAGAGGTTCGAGAATTTGCCACCTTCTGCTGGAGATTCCCTCAGCGTCAGCGGGAGGAGGACGGTGCTTGTCCCAGCTACACACAGGTGCCTCCCCCACCCCTTGGAGTCCCCATCCAGCAGCCTTCTGCCCATCTTCATGGTGCCAGATGTGGAAGCAGCCGGGATGGGCTACCGGAGGGTGCAAAGGACCACAGCTCAAAGCCAGCAAGTAACCGTTACTTAGCCCACAAGGTACTGGATCCAGAAACCAATCCCTACGCTACTGAGTCCTCAGGGATGCCTCAGTGTGGGCCCAGCCCATTTCGTTTTCAGGGCAGGAAGGCGGCCAGGCTTGGCCTGCAGTGTCAGAAGCAGGATCTGTGTCAGTCGTGTGTGTTCAGGTTTGGTTTCTAACAGCAGGAGGGTCTTTGGCACGAAGGAGAATGCAAGCAAAGGACCCCCACTCTTTCAAGGGAAATCTAGTTTAAGGATAGCACTGCATAGAGGAGGAGAGAAGCGGTCAGGGATCCTGCCTCTGATGAGCCCTGCCTCTACGTCAACGATCCTGTGTGGGTGACACACAGGGTTCAATTTCTTCCAAAACCTTCTGGCTCTAAGATTCTCCCACTCTATCATTGAGACTCTACATCTTCTTGGAATCTATTCCTATGAAAGTAGAGTAAGAATCTTAAAGAGCCATATGAGACCTGCGACACAATCAGAAGTCACGTAAGACTCAAAGGTGCTGGGATGGCTAGCACGAAGGAACTCAAATTTGTTTGTCTATGAATTTAGCTCAGTTGGTAGAGCGCTGCGCTGCAGTCTCTGAGGTCCCGAGTTCAATTCCCAGCACCGCAAAAATGGGAGAAGGGCCTGGCAATCCACTCCCAAGGCAATCCTGAAACAGTCAGCCATTGAAAACCCTATGAGGGTCGCTATGAGTTGGATACCGACTCGACGGCACCTAACAACAACAACATCTACCCTGGATTAACGATCTAGGGCTTGTTAGATCTTTTGTAAAGGCAGTGAAATTATGTTTCATCCTGGAATACATTTTCAAGAAAAAATTCTGGCTATTTCTGAACTATCCAGATCCACATATCAAGTATATTTGGTAGATGTGTCAATTGTTGGACACTACCAGATGGAGCGGAGGGAGGCAAAGCACAAAAAGATACTGTACGTGTGTGCGTGCATGTGTGTGCTTTAACCATCAAGGTTACCGATAATGGATTCAGTCATTGAAAACAATCCTAAAGGCTACGTTGTAGTCTGCGATTCACCATTACACATCTGCAGGAGGCAGGAGGCCAAGGTCTCCTCCAAGCTTCTGGCAGGTGGTGGTTCTCCTATGCTCAGAATCCCCCAACCTGATGCTGGAGGCAGCCATCAGAAGTGGGCTTTTAGCAAGGTCAAGTACCATTTCCAACTCTGCTTCTCAAATCATCAAAATAATACTATGTTGGGGGGCTGGAGTTTAGCTCAGTTGGTAGAGTGCTGCTCCACACTCTCTGAGAACCCAGGCTCGACCCCTAGCACTGCAAAAATAGGAGAAAGATGTAGCAATCGACTTCTGAAGTAATCCCAAAACAATCAATCCCGAAACAATCAGCCATTGAAAACCCTTTGAGGGTTGCTGTGAATCAGACGTGACTTGAGGACACCTAACAACAATAAGGGGGCTGGGGTTTAGCTCAGTTGCTAGAATGCTGCTTCGTACTTTCTGAGGACCCAGGTTCAATCTCCAGCACTGCAAAAATAGGAGAAGGATATGGCAGTCCATTCCCATCCCCTCCACACACAAAAAAGCAGAACAAAAAAACAATCCCGAAACAATCAGCCATATGAGTGTCACTATGAGTCAGACATGGCTGGACAACACTTAACAACAACAACAACAACAACAACAATTGATACTTTAAAACGAAACACAGTAATGCATTTTCTGAGTAAAACACATATTAGTTCTACGCAGATGCCACTCATAAATCATTACTCAGGTAACCTAGCACCTGAACAATGAGATCTACCACCTTCTACTGTAAATCTTCTCATAACCGAAATGAACAATTCCTTCATCCAAAGGGTGGAGGAAAAACAACTATCTAAACGTCCCTTGCGGCTGGGATTTAGCTCAGCGGGTAGAGCACTGCGCTGCAGTCTCTGAGGCCCCGAGTTCAATTCCCAGCACCGCAAAAATGGGAGAAGGGCCTGGCAATCCACTCCCAAGGCAATCCCGAAGCACTTAGCCATTGAAAACCCTATAAGGGTCGCTATGAGTCGGATACCGACTCGAGGGCACCTAACAACAACAACAACAAACGTCCCTTAACTTAGTCAATGCAGCAGGTGGATTTTACACTCATAATACCACTCTCAAAAATGGAATAAAATGGCTTCCAATGAGTTAAAGGTGTATTTTCTCACTACACTATCTTATATTCAATTAGCTGAGAAAGCCGGCAGCATAACCGTCCATAGTTCTGTATTTTTACAGTGAGTTTTCTGCTTCTAATTGCAGAGACACACACCCTCCTCCTCCCCTCTCTGCCTTCATTGTTAATTTGTCCTTTTCTGATTCTTTCACATGCTTCAGGCTCTGAGGAACAAGGCAGAGGCCAGGATGACAAACTGTGACCACTGGGCTCCTGGAAAGCCAAGCCATCACTTCATTTCCAAAAGGGAAACACATCCCACAAACTGGCTTTCCAAATGACCACCCTAACTTTTACCAGACAGAGATATCAATGGAGGAAGAAATGAAAACATAAACCCAACAATACAAGTCTGGTGCAAGGAGCTACTAAATAAGGAAAGCAAAAGAGCACTGAAAATCAGATCTCTCAGTCCTTAGCGCTGAAACATGTGATACGCATGCGTTCTTATAGTCACGCTTGTCCTTTTGAGAGAGGTACAGCACGTTACTTGTACTGCAAAGCGGAACAGAAGGAAGACTTACAGTAAAAATAAAACTTTCTTTTTAGAATGAACGGAGTAAACATGAAAAAAATTCACAGCCAATACGCATGGGGCAGCAAAGATGAGCCTTTGCCAAGTGCTTGGTAAGACTCGCACAGAATATCTGCAATATTTTTCTTTCTCTTATTTTTAATTAAGGAGGAGGTACTGTATGTATTCTAAGGACGCTGTGTGGATGCTGCTGGCTGAAACACAGATTTGATCTTCCTGTGCTGGGTAGCTAACATTGGTTTTCTGCCCCAGTGGAAGATATTGTGTTCTGATGCCTGCTATTTAAATTCATTTTACACAGCTGCTTAATGTGACTTGGCAAGGCACAGCCAAACTGGCTTCGTGGGTCTAAACAGCACTCTTGAGTTGGTAAAGGACAGAGCCTGTGGATCAGCAGCTGATGATAAATGCCTTTCGGCCCCGTTGTTATCTTCCCATTGACTTGTGAACTGACCTTGAAGACATCATGAGAAAGTACAAAAGAGGAAAGGCCATTTCCTATGAATAAGTATGTTTACCTCATTCTACAGTTCTTATTCCATTTTGAGGATTATGTTTACAGAATTCTGAATTTGCTGGTGCATACTTAGGATCCTGTTTACAGAATTTAGAACTCTCAATTACAAAATGATCCTTTGCTCTTGCTGTCTAGATAAAGGTATACCAAATATACAACGATTAAAAAAGCTCTCTGTGCCACGCATTCATAACAAGGAGTGAATGCAGAGTTTTCTAAGTTTACTGTTGAAACAAAGCCAGGTGATAGAACTCCGCTCTGTTTTGAGACTAACCACTGAGCATATTCAAGTCTGTATCACAATCTTTTGTTAACACACACAAAGTGATACCAGCTAATTTCTGCTTAGTGAATCATTCCATAATAATGGATACATAATATATATTATTGGGAGAAGGACCCAGCAACCCACTCCCAAAAATCAACCCGCCATTGAAAGCCCTATGAACAGCAGAGAAGCACTGACATAGTGTTTCGCCTGTTGTATGCAGGGTTGCTATGAGTCAGATACCAACTTGACGGTACCTAACAACAACAACAAAATATATTATTAACCTAAAAATAGTGACAAAGGGTGATCTTACATGGTTTTACAGCAGGAGAGAGCAGAGAGACCTTTTGTTGCTGTATGTAATTCCTGTATTGAAATGGACGATAATATGGCCACACTGTATTTAGGTGGAAAATTCTATGTTGGACTGTTTTGCACTTTCCTAGTGACTTCAACCTTTCTAATTCTCTTTGGAAGAAGGGAACATCTGAACTCTCTGGCAGAGAGCCTCAGAAGTCCTCTCCTCTGCCCTCGAGCAGCCCAGGTGGCCCTCTAAGAGGCTTGTGTCACGCGTGAGGCTGCCCCGGGTGGGTGGGAGCTCACTTGGTGGTGGGAATGACCACCATGGGCACGAGAACAGTGCCGCACAGCCCAGGTTCCTAGACAACCTGTAACTGGCAGCAAAGGGGAGGAGGGGCTGGAGCAGGCGACCTCACTGCCTTACAGGAGGCCGGAAATGTTTCTACTTCCTTCTCAGGCATGAAGGAAAGCAGCCATGCCAGAAGCCATGCACAGAAGGGACCCAGAGGGGCGCATGCGGGTGTCCACTGAACCACCATGGGACCGTTCAGAAGGAAGAAGAAACACAAGAAACACGACAGACAACGATGGACAGAAGGACGACCCCTCTAAGGCGGCTTTCCTGTGAGGTCTTCCCCTTTGGTGGTCTGGGCGTTCCTTTTGCAGCCAGATGGCAGGCTTGCTGGTGGTGTAAAAGGAAGCGCCCGGGTCCCGCAGCGAGCCCCGAGGGTGTTGCTACCTACCCGTACTGGTCAGGCTGGTGCATCATGGGAGCCTGGGAGCTGCCATAGTTGGGGTGCTGGGAAGAAAACATGGGGCGTCCGCCAGCCCCAGACTGGCTGGGATAAGCAGGCGACCTAATGTATGGTGGCCTAAAGTGGAACAGAAGAACAGCTTCTTTGGATTTGGTCTGCAGCACGAGTTTGAATCCCTGTCCGCATGCGACTGCACAGGTAGGGGTGGGGATTACGGAATGGGGTGAGTGAGCAGAATACATTGGACCGTGCAGCTGCCTGGGGATGGGCCCGGCTAAAATTCCTCCAAAAACGAATATGAGGAACAGGGCAAGGGAGAGAGGCAAGGGAGAGACTCAGGTCTAAGCTCGTTTTACAGATCTGAAGTGTAGCATTGATTTTGGTAAAATAAATAAATAAATTGCATCCCCCCCCTTAAACTCCTGGGGAGCTAAACGTCAGGCTTTGGGATGGTCTAGGGATTAGAAGTAGAAAATAAAATGGATGGACGTGTATTTATACATTGCTTTCTGTAAGATGACACAGGAAGTGATTCCGAAAGGAACATGGTAAGACTGTCATCAAGCAGGGCTTGGCTGTGAGCTCTATGTCTGGCTTCCTCCCCGACTGCCATCAGAGGCCCTATGTCAAATGGAGCTGCATTCTTTCTACTTAACAGAAGGGAAATAACTTGTGCGTTATGAGCTGCGTCAGTGCACAATTCATTTAAACTGAAATTAGAACTTCAGTTGGACCAGCCAAACCAGTCTTTATGGGCAGGCTTACTCGAATATTCCCTACAGCGTGGCAGGCTGAGCTGTGAGGTGGATGTTCGGGTTGAGGAGATTTTAAGTGACTGTAATGTGGGTGAGACAGAGAGAGAGAAGGAAGGACTGATTTCACTTTAATTCTTCGGGGGAAATTTATCATTATTTGGAGCAAACAGTAAGACTGAAGGGACCCTGTCTTTCCAAAATAGCAGCTTCAGAGGAAGGAACAAAAGACTACATTTAAACACACACGTGTACGTGAGCACGCACATACACACATGCACACGCACACACGTTCACAGAATTAGCTCTTAATTCCCCATGACAAGTCAGAATCTTCTGCTTTCCTTTGAAGACACAACTGTGATGCATGTCTTCCAAAGTGCTTTGTTTTTGAGACATATTTACATCTGCTTTAAAAAATATTCATCTTTGCTCCATAAATTTTTAATTATGGTATTTTTAGGCAGGCCAAATATTTAAGAATTAATGTGAAGAAACAGGATGAAAACCAAGTACGTAACAGGTGCTAAAGCCTTGCACTACCAACTTAAACTTTCTAAAATGCTATTTTTTGCTAAAATGCTTTTTTTTTTCCGGTACTGGGGGTTGAACCCAGGGCCTCGTGCTTGCATGCTCTGCAAGTGCTGGACCACTGAGCTGCGCCCCTAGCCCATTTTTTTTTCACTCTTTTTTTTTTTTTTTTGAGACAGGGTCTCGCTAAGTTACGCAGACTGCCTCTAGTCTCGAACTTGGGATCCTCCTGCCTCCACCTCCCAAGTCGCTGGGATTACAGGCGTGCGCCACCGTGCCCGGCTCTAAAATGCTATTTTTAACCACCACATTTTGATTTGGAAAGAGAGATGCCCACAAAATAAAATAGAAGGATGTGAAATCCACACATACACATGTAGATTAACATGCAATAGGTACACAAAGGCTCTATCTTATAAAGATTCTCACGGCAGGGTTAAAAGTGTGTGTGCAGAGCATGCGTCTTTTTCATGTTTTCGGCTTTAAATTGTACTTGGCTTTAGTGTTTCCCGCTTAAAACTCAGCATTTTAAATGGAGCCGCACAGGAGCGTCCCTGTGTGGCGGGAGCTGGTTTGCTGGTTGTAATGGCGATTCACAGACATTTCAAGTTACCTTCCACAAGTGCTGTGCCTACCACTTGGGGTCTTTCCTCGGTGGATCATAACACACGGTCTTTCAATCCCTTCTCTGACCTTTACGTTACAGCATAGAGTTAATGCAAAAAAACACTGGCCAAGCAAAAGGGCACTCTGCTGCTCTGCTGTACCCCGGGGACGTGACGCGGCTCGCGCCCGTTACATGGTCGCGTGTCAACACCGAACATTGGCCCGCACTGCCCTGGTGGCGTACCTGCTTTGTGCTGAGTTTGCCGCAGCCTGCATCACAGCCGCGGCAGCCTCCTGGGCCTTACGGTTCACCGTGGGCATGGGTGGCCCCATTCCTGGCCCTCCCTGCTGAGACATGCCAGGAGAGCTGGGGGTCACGCTGCTCACGTTTCCAGGAAACGGCCTGCTCTGCATCCCAGCTGGCGGCATTCGGCCCAGGGGCATAGCACCACATGGCTGGCTTGGCCCTTGTCCATGCATCTGGTTGTTGGCATTGATACCCATCCCGGGCCCTGGGCCACTGTAGCTTGCACTGGGCACCCCGCTATAAGTTGGGGGTCTGGAGTAGTTACCTAAACAAAAAAAAACAAACACAAATTAAAGCCTTGACTTAACCCTTACGCTTGCAGAAACATTCATCGGAAATCCTTTCTGTGCAACGATATGCTCGCCACAGAGCATGAGTCACGATCCCCGTTAGCCCTTCCTGTTGGTGCGCAGGAGGCTGCCAGGCTCAAAATGTGTTCTCTCTGCACATTCCCAAGGCCCCTAGAGAGCGAGCCCAACTGCAAGAGCCCCACAGGACCCCCGCAATGTGGAGGTGAAACAAAGGCTTATCTAAAAGTGGGTTACTGGCGCTAAACATCGCTTCAACATGTTCAAGACCTTACCTTCCTCCGTCTGCACCCACATCATTACTTCAGCGCCCAGTCTTCAGCTGAGGCCCCTCTGAGACTGTCCTACTGCATCACTGCTACCTCTGACGATTATGGTGGAGTGAACCCGCTGCGGTCACAAGTACCCTTCCCGATCCCACGGCAGAGTGTCACGTGGGCTGCCTCACAGTACTCCAACGTGGTTTTTCTCCAACATTGGGTACAACCTTTGAAATTTTACTCAAGTGGTTGGTTTGTGCTTGGTGCTGTGTGTTATGATTATAAGCGTGTGGGTGACGATGGGCACAGCAAATGGTGGGGCGGGGGAAGCAGGCAGGGCTGGAGCTGAGAGGAGAAGCCACAGTCCCGCTTCCCACCTGTGCCGCCCTGGGACGAGCGATCTGGGAGGAGAAGGGCACCACAAGGGCTCCAGCTGCTCCAGGACTTGTTTCCCCTTCCCTGCCACACCTCTGATTCTGACCACGTGGATCTACATTAAATCCTAGTACAATAAAGACAGGCACATCACCACTGTGATACAGACACAGCAGATCTTAACTGCTGGACCACAGTGTGCCTTACACAGCCTGGTGAAGAGCGCTGCCCCGGTAAGTTCATTCATTTTCCCAATAACCATATGAAACACAGATACCACCGTTTATGGGAGCTAGTAGGTTGAGGGGCTGGGATTTAGCTCAGTTGGTAGAGCACTGTGCTGCAGCCTCTGAGGTCCAGAGTTCAATTCCCAGCACCGCAAAAATGGGAGAAAGACCTGGCAATCCAGTCCCAAGGCAATCCCAAAACAGTCAGCCATTGAAAACCCTATGAGGGTCACTATAAGTCGGACACCGACTTGACGGCACCTAACCACAACAACAAGTAGGTTGGGGTTAAAGCTCAAGCAAACTGATTCCGGAATCCATACATTTAATCAATAACACAAGACACCTCCCAATAAATAACTGGTGAAATAAAATAACTGTGAAAAGACAAGTGTTTGTAAAGTATGGATTAGGATTAGGGTTTCTTCACCAGGCCCAAATTACTTTTTGGAAGACCCTCCCATCCATCTACTGTCACTACACACTGACCATATGCCTGACACTGTTCTAGGCACAGGGGCTGTACAGTTAAAAACACTCTGATTCCAGCACTCAGGAATCTGGGTGTGTGTGCATGTACACTTGTGTGTGCTGGAGTAGAGGGGTGAAGCAAAGAAAACTAGAAAAGCAAGCCACAAAGGTTGAACCAGGGGAGTAGGTCTGACTGGGAGTGGGGCCCAGGGGGCCCTTTCTGGGGGGTGGGGTGCAGATTACTCTGAACAGCGGTGCTCAAGTGGAGCCCTCAGGAGCCAGGGGGGCAGGTGGTGGGGCTGGCGAGGCTCTGCATTGACTGAAGGTAAGCCTGGGGGAACGGCTCTCATCTTTCTTCCCTTCCTTCCCTTCCCTGCAAGACCAAGACATTTCTCTGATCTCGTCCACTGGAAGAGCTGCAGAAGCGATAAACCCGTGGAGAGCATCCGGAACATGCGCAGGAGATGGTGAGCGGCGTTTATGGACAGGCGGCGAAGAGAACAGAAGAGAGGAGGCAGCCCAGGAATGCTGCACAGGTGGCCTCGGAGTGTTCAAGGCAGCCACCAAGGACAGTTGTGGGGCTGGGAAGCGGGCAGGGCAAATGGCCTGATTCAGCGGGGCCTCGAGGCCGAGGTCTCCTGTTTATTCTGAAGATAAGGAGGAGCTTCTCAAGGATTTCCAGCAGAATCAAATGGACTAGTAACAACAATAAAAAGCAAATCCTTAAGATTTACTATGCAGGAGGCTCAGTTCCAAGTTCTTTGTATTAATCCATGGATTCCTCACATGAAGCCAAACAGTACAGATTATTGTCGTCTTCATTTTGGAGATGAGGAGCTAAGGCACAGGGACATTAGGGAGCCTGTTCCAAATAACTGGAGGAGCCAGGATTGACCCGGGCAGGCTGTGAGTGTGGCTTAGAGTCCAAGCACACCAAACTCCGTGTGTGGCCTCCTCAAGGCTTAGGAAACAGTACACTCATGTAACAATACGACCATGACTGTAAAACACGTTTTTCTAAGTCCACCCACGTAAGCGGCATCACCACAAATCTCCAAGAAATTCAGCAGACTTTCCAACTCATTGGCTGTTTGTTCTGTCAGGGGCAGCTATTTCGACTGTCCATGAAGGACATGCCATTATTTACGGATGATGCAGAAATCACTGTTCATGCAGACCACGTGTTGGCACATCTTTTCTGCAAAGGGCCAGTCTATCCCAACTACTCAACTCTGCCACTACAGTCCCAAGGCACGGGACATGACAAAGGTGTTATTTATAAAACAGAGAGCAGACCAAGGTGGGCCATCATTTGCTGACCCCTGATATAGACTATTTTGTTGTTGTTGTTGTTGTTAGGTGCCGTCGAATCGTGTCCGACTCATAGCGACCCTCATAGGGTTTTCAATGGCTGATTATTTTGGGATTACCTCAGGAGTGGATTGCCACGTCCTTCTCCCATTTTTGCGGTGCTGGGAATCAAACTCGGGACCTCAGAGACTGCAGAGTGGCACTCTACCAACTGAGCCAAATCCCAGCCCATAGACCATTTTGGGGACCTGCTAATAAGCTGCTACCCTAGCAACAGAAAGTGAATCTGGCTCAAGACAGCAGCGTCTTTAACCTGAACGCCTCCAGGGAGGCTGAAGAAGGTTAGGAGGGCTCCAGAGAGGTGGTGCCAGACCCCCGGAGCTGGAGAAGAAGAGGAAGACAGAAGGGGTGGGATTAGGAGAGGTGCAGCATGGGGATCTCAGTGCCCTGGTACACTGGACCTGTGCTTTCACAAGGACACACTATCTTTGCATAGTTGGGCAGAACAGAAACAATAAAAAACATACTGTTTTCAGCGGGGTGGTGAAATTAAAGATGAAGACCGTTTTCATGTTGTGCTGCAGCTTCATGTGACAGCACGTTCGTGGGTGCTCCCCAACACTATGCTAACAACCTGCTGCTCCCCGCTAGCATCGCACTTCCCAGATGACAGTGTCGCTGTGCAGAGAGGATAGAGAACCTGGGAAGGTGGCCCACGCCTGTAATGCCAGCGGCTCAGGAGGCAGAGGCAGGAGGATAGCAAGTTTGAGACCAGAGGCAGTCTGCGTAAGTTAGTGAGACCCTGTCTCAAAAAAAGTAAAAAAAAAAAAAAAGGGCTGGGGGCGCAGCTCAGTGGACCAGCACTTGCAAAGCATGCAAGCCCGAGGCCCTGGGTTCAACCCCCAGTAACACCACAAAAAGAAAAAAAACAAAAAACAAAAAATACTGCTTTCAAGTAAAAGGTTAAAAAAGAACTGAAACTTAATCAGTTAAGAAAAAAAAGTCAAGCCGGGCGCAGTGGCGCATACCTGTAATCCCAGCGGCTCGGGAGGCGGAGGCAGGAGGATGGCAAGTTCGAGACCAGAGGCAGTCTGCGAAACTTAGCGAGACCCTGTCTCAAAAAGTAAAAAAATGGGCTAGGGGTGCAGCTCAGTGGTCCAGCACTTGCAAAGCATGCAAGCGTGAGGCCCTGGGTTCAACCCCCAGTACTGCAAAAAAAAAAAAAAAAAAAAAGAAAAGAAAAGAAAAAGAAAAAAAAATCATATATGTTGCCCTTATGGCAAAATTGGGATGTATATATATAGACAGACTTACAAAAAAGACATGCAAGTAGAAAGGAGACCACTGGCAGAGAGGGATGGGATGGGGGATGAGGGTCATTAGAAGGTAAGGGGAAGTTAACTCGAGCCATGTACAATGAAATGCATGTATGGAAATGTCATAATGAGACCCACAAAGTTGTACATTGGAAATTACTAATAAAAAAAGCTAAAAAACAACAACAAAACAAAACACTGGAAGTTGTGCGGGTGTTTCCCAGTCCACACAGAACACAACGTGAGCCTGCTTTCCCAGTCCACACAGAACACAACGTGAGCCTGCTGGCTGCTTGCCAGGTGCTACGCCAGTGGGAAGGGCATCTCCTGTACCTTTGGGGGTGGGTGCAGCAGACTGGCTAGGGGCTCCCCCTCTCACGCTCGCCTCCGTGAGCAGGAATTCAGACTCCTGCTCCTCCCTGACCTCAAAGTCTCTCACTCCCAGACTATTTGAAAAGGTCTGTGAAAATAATCCTCCTTTTTGGCTCTTGCTTTTATTAACGATAAATCTACTCACTTACAGTTTGAACACAGAAGTAATTCACGTACTCATGCTATTATTTGGGGGATATGCTCTACCCCCCGTGGATACTTGATAGGTGACTCATTGGTTAAGAAGCTCCTTTCTTCCGTGGAAACACATGTGCTCTTTGCTTTTGAAGGAAATGACACTTCCATCTTGCTTTGGAAAACAAGCATTCTGACACGGCTGTTGCAGACTATATACTGTTGATGTGGTTTTATTAGAGGAAGAGGATTTCTGGTGTTGCTGAGCTCTGCTTACCACTGGGACGGAGAAGGGTTATTGTTCTGGGTTCTTGCACCTTCAGACTGGCGGGCAGTCAAGACTGGGTTTTAACGAACACGTAGGAGCTGAGGGTGGTGGTCTTTCTGCACCCTACTCCAACTCTCACTCATTTGTGGACTGGCAAACAAGAACTGTGCTTCTGCAGCTGGGCTGGCTCACTGTGGGGCCACCTCCAGCAGGAAGCCCTCTGGCCAGAGCCCCCAACATGCAGATGTGCGCTCAGGCTGTACTTCGAGAGGCGCGTTTACCCCTGGGCTCCTGATCTATTTTTCTTCCTTTAGTTGGGCTCAGTGAAATCACACATCCAGGGAAGCGTTCTAATTATAGAGGCCTCTGTTTGGGAGGAGAAATACAAAGTCCTTTTTTTCTTGAGACTTTAAAGACGCTCCTCATTAAACTCATGCGCTTGGATAAAAATGTTTCCTAAAGGCTCGGAGGTCAATGCAAAAGAGCAAAACCCTCCATCAGATGGATTGACACAGTGTCTGCAACAATGAGCTTAAACATAAATAAGATCGTGTGCCTGGCACAGAGTCGGCAAGTGTTTTGATCTTGCTGTACATTAGGTCACTATGAGTCGGACTCGACGGCACCTAACAACAACAACAAAAGGCTAGGAATGACTTCGGAGGTGGCAGAGGCTGAAACATAGACTTCACTTGTGCTTGAATGCTGGTCCTGATGCTTCCTGGCAGCAGGACCTTCCCAGGTTCTCTAACCTCTCTGCACACAGCGATACTGTCACCTGGGGAGTGCGATGCTAGCGGGGAGCAGCAGGGTGACTAGCACAGTGCCGGGGACCCTTGCGAACATGCTGTCATATGAAGCTGCAGCACAACATGAAAATGGTCTTCCCCTCATCTTTAAAGATGTATGGATGGGGAGAAAATGATCCAGTCCCCCCTGCCCCTGCATGCCAGATACCGTTATCTTCCTCCCCCAAAGAAACAGAAACCAAATATGGAAGCCAAGCAAAATACGGGAGGAAAAGCCAGGAATGAGAAGTGCAGCCTTCTTCCCCTGTTTCTCTAATAGATTAGTAATTTGTTGGCACTAGCGCTGACAGAAAACAGATGGAGGCAGCATTCAGCACAATGAAGGCAGCAGATGCCGGGCCAGCCCACCTCAGCTGGACTGGTCCTGCAGCCAAGTCCAAGAGCCCACCGTTTTCAAGTGGGTTCATCTTGGCACACCAGCTTTGGAAAATCGGTCACAAACGAATTCAGATTTCAACCCACCCGGAGCGATATTCAAGCGCCAGAGAGAGGAGGCAGCAGCTAGACTCTATTAAAGTCACCACCATTGTCTCAGATGGATTGCAAATAATTTTGTATCTGACTCCGGAACATTGGATTTTGGTAGTCATAATCAATACTCTAGCTTTTATGAAACTATAGTTTGTGCATCAGTTCTGAGACCACTATGTGCAATGTTCTGTATTATTTCTCTATTCTGAGGAGGGTAACAGGCAAGCATACTTTCTAAACTAAACTACTACCTTTGGTTTCATAATCTGATAAATTTATTGCAGCCTACTACATGATATTAAGTCATATTTATTGAGATTTCATTTATATACAATAATACAGGCATACCCAATCCTGTAACCACCAAAATGATCAAGACCCAGAAAATTTCTATCATGACAAAAAGCTCCCTCCTGATTTCTTTGTAGTCAATCCTATGCCTCTGCCAATCCCTGATCTGGTCTCTGCTCCTATAATTTTGCCTCTGTGTCATATAAACAGAGTCATGCAGGACAGCCGCTGGTGCCTGGCTTCTTTCACTTAGCGTCACGTGTATGAATTCACCCACACCGTATTAATTAGCCCACATGCCTATCAACAGTTTCCCTTCTTCTTGAGAAGCAGCATTCCACTCTGTTTCTAGTCTTTGGCAGTTAGGAACAGAGCTGTTAAAAACATTTGTGACAGGCCTGTGTGGGCATATATGTTGCATTTCTCTTGGTAAAACGTGGTAGAAAGGAGATTGCCCGGTTATAAGTTAAGTGCGTGTTTAAATCAATAAGAAACTGCCAAAGGGTAGTTGTGTTATTTTATGCACATTCCCACCCGACATTGCATGAGCGTTCCTGCTATCAAAGCCAGCACTTGTGGTCAACTGTTAAAAAATATTAGCTATGCTAATAAGTATGCAACAGAAATCACAGTGGTTCTAATTTTTATTCCCTGAAAACAGATGAGTTTTTTTCATGTGCTTATTTGCTGGTTACTGTGTTTAAGTAACCTTTTTGTGTTAAACAACTAGGTATATTTTTAAAAATTTCTTCTAACTTATCTTTCTTCTCAGACCTATCACACAACCCTCTTTAGGTCAGGAATCAAGTAGTTAAGAGGACCACAAAACAGTTAAGAAGACCACAAATAAATTCAAAATGAAAGCTGATACACTCCAAGTTGCATTAAATCCTATTACTTGTGGGAATAAATGATGTAGGCTTTGAACTGACAGACAGGGTATATTTGTCCTAGGTCAACATGCATTTAAAATTTCTTTAAACCATGAAAATAGTAAACATGTTACACAAAACTTACAAAAGGACAGACCTATTATCTTACCTTATGGTATTACTTCAGTGTTTTACTTTTGGTAGGTTTTCTCTTTATATGTTAAAACAACTCCTCCAAAAATTTAATTACAAAGTAATAGAAGCTCAATGCAGAAAACATAGAAGCATAGAAACAAACAAAAGTTAGCCTTCGCTTCACCTGCCAAGATCAGACAGTGTATATTGTACGTTACTCTTAGGCATTGAATAGTCTACCCATCAAGAAGCCAGGTAGGTCAGGAAGGTAGGCCGGTGTCTCTGGATTCTTCTCTGTCTTATCAATATCTATCTGACAAGTCATTACAGAGAAACTTATATGCCAGGCTGTATGCTAAAAGCCAGGGATTCCTCGGTGAACAAAGAGAGTTTACATTCAGGTGACAGAGACAAATAAAGAAATACAGACAGCGTCAAGTGGTGCTGAGAACTATGAAGCAAAATGACATCTACAGAGTGTGGCGCAGGGGAGGGGACTCTCTCTGGGCAAAGGAGCTGCATGTGTGTCGCCGCCTGTCCTGAGAAGCACTGGATAGCAGATAAACGATCACCAAGGCTAATATCGCCCACAGACCCTGGGGACTCATGGGCACAATTGGATGCCAGAGGTCAGGGCAGATCTGGTTTTGTGTATGTGGTCTTCTGAAAGCTGCCTGTCGCTAAAGCCCAGTTTCCCATCTATGGAGTTGTTGTTGTTAGGTGCCACTGAGTCGAGTCTGACTCATAGTGACCCTCATAGGGTTTTCAATGGCTGAGTGTTTCGGGATTGCCTTGGGAGTGGGTTGCCAGGTCCTTCTCCCATTTTGCAGTGCTGGGAATCAAACTCGGGACCTCCGAGACTGCAGCACAGTGCTCTACCAACTGAGCTAAATCCCAGCCCCATCTATGGAGTGGGTAGATAAAAATGTTCTCTCATGTGTTTGCTATGAGGACAAACATTTGAATAACAGTAACTTGTTGGGTGACTGACAATACATAGAATTTTCCAAGGAATCAACAAAAACTATTCTAATATTAATAAGTTTTTACCCAACGAAAAGATTATATTATTGTATTGTGTTGTATGTCTAATTTTATTTTTATGGTGCACAACAATTTACTCCTCAGAGCAAAGTATCAAAAACAATAAGCAACAAGATTATAATTTTCCCGAGAAGTATTATCCCAAGGCAATAATCAATATCGTATAAAACAGTACAGTCTCAACTGGGCGTGGTGGCGCAGGGCTGTCATCCCAGCCACTCAGGAGGTGGAGACAGGGGACTGCGAGTTCAAGGCTAGAGGCAGCTTGTGTAACTTAGTGAGACCCTGTCTCAAAATAAAAAAATCAAAATGGGCTGGAGTGCAGCCCAGTGGTAGAGCGCTTGCAAAGTACCGTAAAAAACAAAACAAAACATTATAGTCTATGGTAAGAAACGAAAGAGCCTGAGAGTTGGGAATTGCAACTGTCACACAGTGCAGGGGCTCCCACATCCTTCAGGGGCTTGGAGGACTGGGCCAGGCACCCGCAAAGGGACTGAAGTGAGAGGAGCCTTCAGAGGTGGGAAGGGACCAGGTCCATCTGCCTCACCCACTGCAGCCTGTGGGAGCGTCCTGAAATGCTACTTGGGGGCATTGTTAGAGATTTTTAAAATGTCATTCAACAGGTGACTTCTTTTTAAACAAACACTTGAATAAACGGCGGAGCTACCAGCACTATCTTGCCAAGATGTCGTGTAGAGCTTCTCATCCGGTCTCAAACTATCTGAGGCTGGTGGCAGGGTAAGCCCACCACTATGACACGCGGACTTGGCCAGTGAATGGGCGGAGAAGCTTCCGTCCCTCGAGCAGATGGCTGTAATTACTGAGGTAAAATCATTACCTTCACAGGTCAAAATTAACATTGCTTTTGGTTATTTATTTTTTTTCACTTTAAGTGGATTCACACTGTAAAAATTTTGCTTTATTCCCCTAATGCACAGGCTTTGATCAAATCCTGATTATAATCAGTCTAAGAAAAATTCACGCTTAAGTCTTGTAACTTGAAGGCGAAATCTCAGCAGCAAAAGATGACTTGTTTACATTAACCTACCTTTGGGTATAAAATGAACCTAATTGAATTCTTTTTCTAATATTAGCAAGACCAAGATTTCAAATGTTCCTTTAATAAAACCAAAACACTATGGATTGCTTCAGACTGTTGATTTAAACATAAAATAAAGTTAATGCAACAAAAAGCTGTAACCCAACCTGTTTCAAGAAAAAAATAAAGAGCCGGGGGTGGTGGTGCACGCCTGTAATCCCAGAGGCTCGGGAGGCGGAGGCAGGAGGATCACAAGTTCGAGACCAGAGGCAGTCTGGGTAACTTAGCGAGACCCTGTCTTAAAAAGTAAAAAAAATGGGCTGGGGGTGCAGTTCAGTAGTCCAGCACTTGCAGAGCATGCAGGCGCGAGGCCCTGGGTTCAACCCCAGTACTGCAAAAAAAAAAAAAAAAAAAAAGGAAAAAATAAAATAAAAGGCATAATGTGAAGTGGGAGTGATCTGCACAGAAATGGCCTTTGGAAGGCCAAATAAGGTTTTGTCAGGCTCCAGCATCCTTTGGGAGAAAGCCATCTCCTTGGAGAGGATGGGTCCAGGAGGCAGGTGCATTTCTCCTTCACAGAAGGCAGGGTGCACGTCGCTCAATTCAGTCTTAAGACCGAGATCCAGACTTCAAAAAGTAGGGCTGAAAGCCCTGGGTCATGGTGACACTCGGCACCAAGCTGGACTCTCAAGCAGCTAGCAGGCTGACAACTTCCAACATTGACAACTTGTTCCTCTGGAACTGAAAGAGGTGCGTGATTGCCATGTAATTTGCTATTTTGGAACTGCAATCATTTTGACCGAATTTCATTTGAAATTTGCCTTTGCTGAACTTATGAGAAATGAAGGGAAAAGGAAAGTGTCCGACGGCGTCTAATTTATTTTAAAGGAAAAACTTTTAAACTCTTCCGAAAAACATCTTTACCAAAGTAATTGAAAAATGAAAAGCTCGTCAGACTTACCTACCTCTGCTTCCTAAGACATACACAATAAAAATGAAGGCATAAAACCAGGGCTGTATCAGTGCACAATCTGTGCAACTATACACGGCCGTCCTGCACGGCCCAGACTCCCAGACGCTATTCTACTAGTGAGTGTGATAACTGGTGGGAATCTAGACTCCAAATGATTGCTCTTGCCTAAGGTAATACTGCTTATGTGTATCAGAACAAAGGCCAGACCCTTATTTTGTGCAATTAGTGACAAATCTGCAAAAACTATGCACGTATGGTCAGCGTGACAGATGTTTTTCTAGAGAACACAACAAGACAATCTTTGTCCTTAGTAAAATGGCTATGAAGATCAAATTGATTTCAGCCCTTTGCCTCAAATTCATTATTAATAATTAAGTTAATTACATAGTTCCCTTCTACTTATGAACGTGAGTCCCCATGGCCTTCTCCTTGCCAACATTTTGCAAGGGTAGTTATTACACGTGCTTGCTTGAAGGTAGAACAGAACGCTTTCACAAGATACACGGTCATTGAGCCGGGCGCGGTGGCGCACGTCTGTAACCCCAGCGGCTCGGGAGGCGGAGGCAGGAGGATCGCAAGTTCGAGATCAGAGGCAGTCTGCGTAATTTAGCGAAACCCTGTCTCAAAAAGTAAAAAAAATGGGCTGAGGGTGCAGCTCAGTGGTACAGCACTTGCAGAGCATGCAAGCGCGAGGCCCTGGGTTCAACCCCCAGTACCACAAAAAAACAAACAAACAAAAAACAAGATATACTGTCATTAAACATCCTTCGCAGTTTGGTTGGTTTCATTTTACTTCTATATTTAATAATTCAGATGTTCTAGTATTAATATATATTTCTAACACTTCCCACTCCTTCACACCATAGAAATTCTTCTCTTAATCTCTAGTATTTTTGGCATATCCTCACGCCCAAGTTCCTGAAAAGTTCCTTGCTCCTTGGAGGCAGGGAGTCTTTTGTCTCGGCCTCCCCAGCTGGTCACTGAAGGAACACAGAGCCAGAAGGGGTCCATCCCAGGCTTGGGCAACAATCAGCGCACAATGGCTGAGCGGCCTCTTCAGTCACTCTCCCTTGCTTTGAACCTTGGCTCTGCCACATATCACCTGTGGGGACACAGGTGAATCACCCAACTTCTAAGGCTTTGGTTTTCTTATCTGCAAACTGGGGATTTCATCATAGGCTTCCCAGTCATTAAGAGAGTGGGCTGGTCAGCCTGGACTGAATCCAGTCCCTGCAGGCTGGAGGAAGTGCTCACTCGCTCTGTGCCTCGGTTGTGCTTAGTGAGGTGGAGAAATACCGGTACCTACTCCCTGGCATGGTGTGAGGCTGCAAGGAGCTCGTAAGTGCAAAATCCTCAGAACAGGACCCTAGACACAGCGACATATCTAATAAATGCTGGTTGCTTTTGCTCAACACAATTCTGGACATGCTGCTTCTGACAGTGATATGGTTAGCAAAAGAGGCTGTAAAAGATCTTCCCGAGAACTCTTAACACACACACACACACACACACACGAACAACAAAGAAGAAAGTTACTGAGTTAAGAACATGCTAGGGATGAGACTAACGATCTGCTGTTTGCACAGGTGTGTCTTTCCAGAGATGTTAATGCTTGTAATATGAAGATGCAGGCAGGGCATTCCGCTGATCATCTGACTACTTAATTAAGTTGTTATGTGCCGTCGAGTCGGTATCCGACTCATAGCGACCCTCTGTACAACAGGGGAAACACTATTGTCAGTGCTTCTCTGCTCTGCATAGGGTTTTCAGTGGCAGATTGATTTTTGGGAGGGGTTTGCCAGGTCCTTCTCCCAAGCCTACAGCTTCTGGTGTTCCCAGGTGGTCTCCCATCCAGGTACTAACCAGGCCCGACCCTGCTTAGCTTCCGAGATCTGATGGGATCGGATGCCACAGGGCTACAGCTGCAGGCCTACTCAATTAAGAGGAGGTAAAAAAACCCCTTCATTTGAGTCCCTGCTTGAAAGGAGTAACAGAGAAGTGCACCCGCAGGACTGTTCCTTGCCTGCACCCATGCTGCCCCTTGGCGCTTGCTGACACAAGGCAGGGGTTTGGATTTGAACAGAGGCAGAGCCAGGACACTGGGTTGAAGCCATGGCATCCAGCGCGAGTGCAGGACCCCGGGAGAGCCACGTCTCAGGGTGGATGGTGCTGTTGATGTGAGGGGATCCCAGGGCGGAGGGCCTCAGACACAGGGGCACCAGAGCGTGGGGTGGGGGGTGGGAAAGAGCACCCTTGCTTCAAACCGTTCCTACCCCCGACCCGTATCACTACGCATGCCGCAGGAGCCCACAGAAAGTCTTCTTCATACAACCACACTGTTAGGTGGAGATCCGGTGGCCATGTTAATAGAAAAGGCCCTGGAACTGAAGCAAAATCTGGGCTTATGGAACACTGGAATCGGAAGCAACTGCCAAGCTAATATAATCTGATTTTCTCATTTTCCAGAGGAAAAGTAATTCACAGAGTAAGCAATTTCCCGAGGACCACAGCAGTTTGGATAAGAGTTCTCCCAGGCTCAGTGTTCTTAGATGAAGAACTTTCATATTCAACGATTCAGGGAAACGGAGGGGATTTATTCAGAAAAGAAAGCTATTCCGTAGAAATTACTGTTCTTGTTCTGTTTGCAACTCTTATAGCAGAAGCTCAAAGTGTATTCACAAAAAGATTCACTGAATGGTCCATGGCTGAGTCTTCACATTATGAGCCGAGGAAAGGGCCCAAGACTGACTTATACAGGAGTAGAGAAGTCAATGTTGAAGATTACAGGGAGCCCTGAGAGTTTTAAGGGTTCAAGTCTAGACCTTCCGCAGCCCTGATTCTGAGAACAGGGCTCCAACCTTGTCTCCAATTACATTCTGAGGAAAGGCCACGTTTTCAGTGCCTACCAAAATTTATCAACTTTTCTAACCATTCCTACTGCTGCTTTCCTTCATGACTGCTAAGGAGCCGGCTTTTGGTTTTGAAGAGGCCCCATACGTGGTGAGGAATGGGCAGGTAGGCTCCACCCAGCTCAGCCACCAAACTGTCACGTGCCACAGTGACGTGGGGCCAGCAGCCTTGGGCAGACCATTGCTGTTGGCTGGGGCTGAGCTCCCAAGGCTTGCTGGAATTAGTGACAGTAACAGGGAACATGGCTTATGACAGGATGTGAGACACGGATGTCTCTATCCACACGTGCACAGACAAAGGCCGGAAGGGACTGGATAGAAAGGGCATGCTTAGGGTATTCTGAGAGTTTTCCTAACAACAGAAGTAGCTGGAAAGTAAATGCAGCCAAGCAAATGTAAGGCAAGGAAACAGTGCCTCACTGGTAGCACTGACAATGGTTAAAATCCTTCAGAGAAAGGTCTTCAAAATGAGACTGGTGGCGATAATGCCCTGGCCAAGATGCAGAGCACCATCAACAGAAAGGGCTGGTCTTTTTTTTTTAATTTAAAAAAAATTTTTTTTTTTTTGGCAGTTGTGGGGGTTGAACCCAGGGCCTCGCGCCTGCATCCTCTGCAAGTGCTGAACCACTGAGCTGCACTCCCAGCCCATTTTTTTACTTTTTGAGACAGGGTCTCACTAAGTTACGCAGACTGCCTCTGGTCTCGAACTTGCAATTCTCCTGCCTTCGCCTCCCGAGCCACTGGGATTACAGGTGTGCGCCACTGCGCCTGGCAAGGTTAGGTCTTCTGAGAGCTGCCTGGGAAAACTGTGGCAGTGCCTCAGCCTCCTGGAAACTTGCCTGGCCTCGTGGGCGCCTCCTGGGGGGCTGGCCAGCTCTGGCGGCCTCCACGTGCCGCGGGCTGCTACATGGACACAGACCTCTGGGAGACAGCGGGTTCTTCTCAGCTCAGTTGTCCAGGTGGGAAGCGTTTATAACGCTTATAACGTTTACAATGCGTTAATATAAATGCGTTTGTAACGCATTCCTGTTCCTCACAGGGAATGCTCCTGATAGTCTCAGAAGTGAAGAAAGTCTGGCAATTGAGCCAGATTATCTCAGTCTCCAAATTATCCATTAATGTCTAACTTAAGTAAACAAAATATAAAGAAGGTGCTGAACTCTAATGTCTTATTGCCACAGGTGACGTCAAATCATATACGTATCCATCAGGTTTAAAACCCTGGGAAAAGGATCCCATGTGCTTGTGACAAAGCCCCATCAGCCTCCGGGAGGGCGGAACGTTGATGCTTGTGGGAGACAGCTCCTCTCATTCCTACTCCTCCCTCATCTTCCTCCTCAGCACCCATGCGGGCTTCAGCCTCAGTCCTGTCTCCCCAGAGCTGGCCAGTGGTGACAAGAAGCCAGAACTGCCTCACATCTGACGCAGGATCCTGAAGACGGGCTGGCTGGCTGTGGGGGGGGTCACCCTGCTATAGGGGCTCCTGGTCCTACATGGGATCAGTGAAGGGGAGGGGCAAAGTCAGAATTGCTCTGGATGAACTCCAAGGTTTGAAGCAGAAACCTTCTGAGGACAAGGTCATGTCCTTTCCTCCATGAACATTTGGAACTACATGGCAGAGATGGGGGCCCACTCCTTTCTTAGTATGACAGCCCTCAGGAGCGCTCACCACAATGTCAGCCGAGGAAATGCTGGAGGAATAGGACCTATAGTTATCCTTCCCATCATTATGGGTGTCTAAAGGTCTGTGGGTCTGTATTAACCTCACCATCTGCTAGGTAACAAGCAGTGGAATCTTAAGATATGTTTATCATATAGCTGGGCGTGGTAGCACACGCCTGTCATCCCAGCGGCTTGGGAGGCGGAGGCAGAAGGATCACAAGTTCGAGACCAGAGGCAGTCTGTGTAACTTAGGGAGACCCTGTCTCAAAAAGTAAAAAAAATGGGCTGGGGGTGCAGCTCAGTGGTCCAGCACTTGCAGAGCATGCAAGGGCGAGGCCCTGGGTTCAACCCCCAGTCCTGGAAGAAAAAAAAAAAAAAAAAAGATATGTTTATGATATTAAAACCTTGACGGACAAGCACATTAGCAAAAATTTCTACCGACTACACAATGCATTTGGGAGAACTTTTGTTTTCTTTACCTTGGGGTCCATACTGGCTCATCTGTGGACCATAAGTGCCACTTGAGTTACTTTGCTGAAAGCTACTGATTCCAGGATGCATCTGGCCCCCGGGAGAAGGATGAGGCGACATGGATGGTCCTGTCTGCTGAGGTCCATACTGAGGCAGCTGAGGATTTCTTTGTGTGCCTGCCATAAAACCTAAATGGGAGATAAATGGAGACACATGCAGGTGTTTTATAATCTCTGAATACACAGAAATGGACATGGGACTGTGCAGGAGGTAGACGGGGAGAGGGCTGGTCCTGGGGGGGTTCCCCTAAAGAAACATCCAAAGGGCTCTCAAACCTGGTAGAGGGTGGACTCGATCTGGGCAAAGGGAGTGGGGAGAAAGGCAACTCACCAGGACTGCCCTGGTAGAGGAGACCCCAACAGAGAGAACAGAAAGAGCCGGGAACCCTGTATTTGTGCCAGGCTGCACCATGTGTGTGCCTCCTCAGAGACTTTGCTTTGGGGTGCAGGTCTGTGCCCCCTCCCCTCCTCCACTCCTCCCCACTCAGTGTCCCTCCCCTCATAAGTCCCAGGGCAATGGCTGCTCAGCCGGCCTCCTACGCACGCCAGGGGCCTCCGAGGAGCGGCTGTGCGGTGCCCTGGCAGGTGACCCAGGCTCCCTGGAGGTGGCATCTGGACTCTGCTCTTCCAGTGCAGAGCCTCTGCACCACCCCCCAACTCTGCCAGCCGTCTTCCCCACCCTGATCATGGCACCCGCGCACACCCTGGTGCGTCTGTCAGAACCACTCCTTCTTTGCTTCCGCAATATGTCACCACCCTGCCAGACCGCCCAGTTGAGCACTTCTAAAATACATCTATAGCTTCAACCGTTGAGTTCCACTTCTGTGCACCCTGGTCCCAGCCGGCCTCCTCCTGCCCGCACTGTGACCCGATAACCAACCTCTCACCCCCCCAACCCCTTGTTCTCTTTGGTTCCTTTTTCACAAAGCTGCTGGATGTATCCGTCAGGAAGAAAAAGAGGAAATTGGAGCAAATCTCTCCCCTGTGTAAACCGGTTCAAGGCTTCCCACTATACCCTGGGACTAGAGGGCAGATGGGGGGCCTGGCTCACGAGGTATCTGGTGGTCTGGCAGTTGCCTCTCACTCTACTCGCCTTTCCTCCAGCCTTGCCTCCCTGTCCTACTCTGCAGCCCACCAGCCGGCTGGTTGCTCCTAGAAGATAACAGCAAGATCTGTTCTTTGTTGTTGTTGTTGTTAGGTGCTGTCGAGTCGGTATCCAACACATAGCGACCCTCATAGGGTTTTCAATGGCTGACTGTTTGGGGATTCCCTTGGAAGTGGATTGCCAGGTCCTTCTCCCATTTGTGCGGTGCTGGGAATTGAACTCGGGACCTCAGAGACTGCAGTGCTCTACCAACTGAGCCAAATCCCAGCCCGATCTGTTCTTTAACAAAGCTTCATTTGCACCCAGCCCTTCTCCTTTGGTGCTCTTGCACTGCTGTGCCTTTCTTGGCCTTCAGACTGGCCTCCCCTGACCACCACACCTGAATCCACGGCAACCTTTGCCGTCTCTCACTCACCTGTGTTTACAACACTGCCTATAACCTGTACACATTTTCCTATTGGGATTTTTTTTCCAGTACTGGGGTGCTGAACATGGGTCCTTGTGCAAGCTACACAGGTCCTCTACCACTGAGCCTCTTCTTTTATTTTTATTTTGCGAGAAAATCTCGCTAAGTCACACACGCTGCCTCTGGCCCTAAATCTGCAATTCTACTGCATCAGCCTCCCATATTGCTGGGATTACAGGCATGCGTGACATCGCCCGGCTTTCATATGACTTTTTGACTTGCTTATTATCTCTTTTCCCCACTAAAAAGCTCCAAGAGGGCAAGGATCATGGCTGGGCTCCATGCTGCACCCCGAGTATTGTGAAACATGTACGGCACTTGCTAAGTATCAAAAACTACTGTTTGAATGATTGGATGAGCAATCCTACACATACCGAAGAGGGTGCCGATCACAACACAGGAAGTGCATAGGTATTCAGACAGATGAAGAAAGTACGTCTCTAGATTATGCAGAACTCTGATTTCAGGGACTTCCACATATCAGCAACTCAGGCAAAGAGAAGTATATGATATCCTAGTAGGATGTCAGCAAAGGGCTGTTTGAGCAACAGCCCTGAGGACAGGCTGCACTGGCGAGAGTGCCCGTCTCTCACCAAGTAAAGGCTCTGTGCACAGAGAGGCAGCTGCTACCTGCTCCAGAGAAGACCCCAGAGCAAATGCTTCCCAAGAGTCTCCTGGGGCAGCCTGGGGGTGAAACAGGACCTACATCTAAGGGCAGCTGAAACCTGGGAGGGTAAATGGGACACAGGTTTTACAAAGATCACAGTTTGCATTTCAGTAAGAACAACAACAACAACAAAAAAAGATTAACTTTTTACATTGCTTTTGCCTGAAGACACGTAAAATAAAAGTAAGTAAAGCTATTTCTTATGATCCTATGTAATTTATTTATAAAGATAAGCCTTATGAAATTGGGCTTAATTGGCAGGTCCCAGATATAAATCATCATAGAAAATATTTGCTTTTCCAATCTAAAAACAAACAGAAATCAGAGCACTAAAATTACTACAAATGATTGCATCTTAAGATGTTACATGAAATATTTATCTAAGCTTTACTACAAAATTCTCTAGAGTTTTGGATATGGTCCTGTTTAATTAAAAAGAAAAAAAGTGTTTCAATTCCACACAGATTGAGAGCGAATATATCTCCCCTCTCGCTGGGCAGAATGACTGCGTTCCTTTCCATTAACTAGGGGCAGTAAGTCAGGTCCTTTTAACCTCTGATTGCGCATGCGCCATGAAGGTGTCGGTGGGAAAGGACTCGTCCCTCTGATGTGCCACATCCTTCATCTGCTGGTGCCTCAGGACTCTTCCTATAGGCTTAAGGTTTGCTCCTGTGAATTCTAAGATTTCTTACCCAGGCAAGTTACTTCTTTACTTCTGGCTATTAGTCACCTGACATTTCCACTTGAACTATCCCAATTATCACTCTCATTTTGCAGTGAAAAGGCTTTACAAGGAGGAATCTGGAAATGAATTCAAGTGGAATGTGTCATAGCTTCAAGTCCCAATAACTTAGAGACAAAGTTCTGTGGGGTGCGGAATCCACCTCTTTAAGCAGAAAATAAAATTGGAAAGCTAATTTTCTCTCTGTATGCTTTCCAGTGGCTCCACACACAGGAGCTAGTGCGTGTGTGTGTGTGTGTGTGTGTGTGTGTGTGTGTGTGTGTGGTGTTAGGCAAGCACTTTACCACCACAGAGCTACATCCCAGTCCACAGGAGTGTCTTAAAACCTGTTTTTCTATTTTCCATGAGAGTCACCCCTTTCCCTGGGTTTGCCGAGACCCTGAAAGCAGAGGATAACACAATTTATCTGACTTCTGTCTCTGCTACCACCAACTGCACTGGACTCAGAACAGAAGGCCTAGATTACAGTCTTGTGTCACCAGCTCAAAACCTAGGAGGGGAGACAGATGTGTAAACAAACATGCTGTGTGCAGAATCCAACTAGCCATGTGACCTCAGGCAAATTGTAATTTCTCTAAGTCCCAGCTGCCTCATCTCAAAGTGAGGGTGACGTTCCTGGAAGGATCAACCAAGACAGCTCACGAACGTGTTCTGCAATAAAAAGTAACAGAGGACGGTGGTGATTTTCTGCTTTATACACTGCCAAGAATACCTTTTATCTCCTGAATGGCCCCATGTTCAAATGCAGCCTCTACTTAGAAGGAATGAGCTGATTTTTCCTTCTACATCTGCTTCTTAATTTAAATACACGGAATCTATATCAACTGGGCACTTGTGTAATTGTACGTGGTCCAAGAGATTCTAAAGAGGTTGTATCATGAGAAGCAGTCCTTCTGTCCCTATCTTGCTGAAGGCAACTAGTGTCTCAGAGCTTCCTTTCAGAGGTATTTGATAACTTGTGGTTGTGCTTTCTTCTGCATTTCTCTTGCATTGCGTAAATATGAACACTGTTTAATGGCTCTTTTGGCTCCTTTTCCAAAGTGTCTGCTTCTACCACTGGTTTGTTCCCATCGGTCACTGTCTCTTGATGTGCAGCATCCTTCCGGCAGGCACAGCTGCCATCACCCACAGTATGACGGCTCGAAGCCCTGCCCTGAAATCCTACGGAAAGCTGGCTTTTCAGTTCGGACGATACTGGTATTGGGAGTGTACTGTCCTGGTAGCAAAGTGACAGGATCTGGCATGCGGTTTTGAAGCTGATGCTTCTGTCATATGCAGCATGAAGAAAGGCCTGAGGGGAGTCAGGCTAAAAGCTAGAAGGCCAGGGAGGAGGTCAAGTGAGGCGTAATCACAATTAGATGTCAACAGCAATCCCACTAAAATGACTTCCATTTTTAATGGCTATGGAATATCGCCATAATCTCCTAAACACTGATGAGAAATAAGAAGATGGAAGTTAGCTGGGGAGAAGTATTTCTACTGTTCATCCTAAATACAGAAACTACACATGCCCTGTATTTGTTTCTTCATCTGAAAGTAGGGCTAATCATCTGCCTCACAGGGCTCTTGTGAGTGGAAAAACACACTCAGAAGGCGTGGCGCCCTGTAAGCGCTCATGAAGCATTAGCGATTACGACCGTCACATGGGGCTGGGATATAGCTCAGTTGGTAGAGCGCTGCGCTGTAGTCTCTGAGGTCCTGAGTTTGATTCCCAGCACCACAAAAACGGGAGAAGGACCTGGCAATCCACTCCCGAGGCAATCCCGAAACAGCCATGGAAAACCCTGTAAGGGTCGCTATGAGTCGGATACTGACTCAATGGCACCTAACAACAACAACAACTGTCACACATCCCAAAGTGGGAGACAGGAGAGGCAGCCTGGTGTCACAGCAGCACAGGGTCAGGGTGTCAGTCCTGGCCTTCCATGCCTGCCGTGCAGACGCCAGCCAGCCACTTAACGTTCTGGCCTACCTTTCCTTACCTACTAAAGAGGGGGTGGCACTCAATAGTGGCAGGGCCCCTTCCAGTTCTTTGTTCTCTATGATTCTAGGTTAGACACTTTTCCCTCCTAGGAAAATCCTACAGTGGGGCCATAATTTACATGTGTATTTATTTGAGGGCAATCCTTTGCTTTTGGTCTTGTTTTTAAATCTACTTTGAATGAGATGAATGTTTAAATATTTCCCCAAAATGGGGAAAAATCAAATTTCATCCAAAAAACTCTACCTATTTACGGAGACATAATTATTGGACTCATTCTCTGGGGCCATGAGTTTGCAATTGCCAGCGCTACAAAAATGAGAGAAGGACATGGCAGTCCACTCCTAAAGTAATCCTGAAACAATCAGCTAGTGAAGACCCTATAAATAGCAGAGCAGCACTAACAGTGCCAGGCATGACAAAGTGTCGGGAAGTGTTTTGTTCTGTTGTACATAGGGTTGCTAGGAGTCGGACTCCACTTGATGGCACCTAGCAACAAGTTATTTCACTATATTCTGCTTCCAGAAAAAGTTATTACAAAACAGCAACTTGTGACACAGTTTGAGAATAGAAAAACTGACAGCTGAAAGAATGCAGCTGCACTTAGAAAGGTGCGAAATTCTAGTTATGAGCCATCTGAGTTTAAGAAAAAAGCAAGCTTTCTAGTAAAGGACAGTTGGAAAGTATAAAATGTATTTCCTATACATTTTAAAGTATACTGAGTTGACAAATGTATTACAGAATTGTGTGCACCAAGTAAATATCTAATACAAGAAAATTCAAACTTTGGACAAAATACTAAATTAGAAAATTATTACGTATATTATATGAAATGGTATTTTGTAGAAACTCCATATGAAAAGAGAATTTATGTATTTCATCCATAATGTAAATATACAAAAGTTTTTATAAATTAAGGTGCGATTTCTGAGCTCTGCAGTACAGGTATATACATCACAGACACTTTGTCTTACCACATTGCAAACGAAGAGGAGCATGTTTCTCAAATGAAAAGTTGTGCCTTTTAAGAAAAAAAGTTGGAGCAAAAATCTGTCTTCTCAGAGAAAAAGCAATGTGTCAGAATAGAAGAGACGCTCTCGGAGCTGTGTGGAACTGGAAGACAGGGGCTAGACGGATTTCCCCAGCCCCCACGTTTTTGTATGAAACCGTGAGTGCACCTCTTGCCTGGCTTACAAGATCATTTCGAGAGTCAAATAAGAAAAGTGTACGCAAAGGTGCTTTTCTGCACTGAAAAACACCATGAAAATGCTACACAAAGGCATTACTATTGCTTTTACGGTGATTCTAAGAGCCCTTTATTCCTTGTGTGAGTTCCAATCTAAGCTTTCAAAGTTGTAACTCAATCCACAGTGTTATACAAATCTTCCACCAGCACACCTCAATTTTACCCTGGCATTCATGGAACTGTGGCAAGAATACAAGGACGCTTTTCAAAAAAGCAAAAGATGTGGTCCTTCCTTTACACTAGAGGATTTTTTTTTTAATACGGTAGTGGGGGCTGAACTCAGGGCTTTGCTTCTGCATGTTTTCCAAGTGCTGGACCATTGAGCTGCACCCTCAGCCCATTTGTTTACTTTTTGAGACAGGGTCTCGCTAAGTTACGCAAACTGCCTCTGGTCTCGAACTTGCAATCCTCCTGCCTCCGCTTCCCATGCCGCTGGCCACCATACCCGGCCCTACACTTTGTTGTTGTTGTTAGGTGCCGTCGAGTCAGTATCCGACTCATAGCGACCCTCTGTACAACAGGGGAAACATTATTGTCAGTGCTTCTCTGCTGCTCATAGGGTTTTCAATGGCTGATTGATTTTTGGGAGGGGGTTGCCAGGTCCTTCTCCCAAGCCTACAGCTTCTGGTGTTCCCAGGCGGTCTCCCATCCAGGTACTAACCAGGCCCGACCCCGCTTAGCTTCCGAGATCTGATGGGATCGGATGCCACAGGGCTACAGCTGCAGGCGGCCCTACACTAGAGGATCTTAAAATTTAATTGAAAAGAAAATAAAATCTAACAAGGGAAAATGATAAACCAAAATGACAGAACAACTTATAATATTATATAAAATAAAAAACACTAACATCTTAGCCAATGTGCTATCACTTCCCTCCCCTTTCACCTACCAATCACTTAACTTAGTAAGTGCCAGGTGCTAGGCACTGCAGAGATAAACAACGAACAAAACAGATACACTGTCTGCCTTCAGAGAGCTTCCTTTCCAGTGGGGCACAGACACTCAATAATGAAGTACAATTAGCCCCCTACAGGTGCTGTGAGGGGGCTGGGATTTAGCTCAGTTGGTAGAGCGCTGCGCTGCAGTCTCTGAGGTCACGAGTTCAATTCCCAGCACTGCAAAAATGGGAGAAGGACCAGGCAATCCACTCCCAAGGCAATCCCGAAACAGCCATTGAAAACCCTATGAGGGTCGCTATGAGTTGGATACCCACTCGACGGCACCTAACAGCAACAACAACAAGGTGCTGTGGGAGTGTCCTGGGCGGACTCGATCAGACTGGGGAGGGCAGAGTTTTTCCTGGGAGTCATACTTAAGCTGAGCTCTGAGCCGTGCGCATAGGAAGAACCCAGGCAAATCTCACAGAGGGCATCTGAGTCTCCGCTATCTCTGGAAGCTCAAGTTTCTGTGCTTGGTGAACTCCAACGGGTCCCTGGGGCACTCTTATTTAGTTAGTACTTTTCAGTGGCCAGTGTAGCTTTTTGCCCTTTTCTCTAATCCCTCCCCTAGCCCAGCTCCTGAATGGCAGCAGGAGACCCTGGCATCCATGGGGCAAAGCAGCATGGACTTGCAGCTCCTGCCTCTCAGCTGGGAGCATGGCAGCCACGCTGCCCTCGCTAGCTCTCCTCCTCTCAGAACAAGGGAAGCTTTTGCTCGTGTGCAAGGCTGGGACCGCCACGTGGGCTGTGGATCTTGTTCTTTCTCATGTCTGCAAGGATCTGGCAATATCGCTTGTTCAAAGACCATTCAGTGACTCTTGCCTGTGTCACAGAATGAGGCAAACTTCCTAGCCTGGTGCACACACCTTCCAGCACGTGGCCCAGCCCGTGCTCCCCCATCCCAGCAACCCACCATGCTTCCATCATTCAGGTGCTCTGAGCTCCGAGGCACCGGGCTGCTTGAAGACCCGCAGGTCTGCGCGCATCTAGGCACTGAGCAGATACGCACTGGTCAGGGCTCACGTTCCAGGCAAGGCGCTGTTCCCTGGCCTAGTAACAGCTGACATGTAACGAGAGCATGTATTATACGCTAACAGTTCTGTGCATTACTGGCTCAGCTAAACTTCAAGACAACAGTGCATAAGAAACATTTTACATCACGACCTAACATGCATGTGACATGTGAACATGTGCAATGAAGACACAGACCCTACTCCACGCACGCGGGAACAAAGCAACTTTGTCCCTGTTACGTGCAGTGCAGCCTGATCTCTTATATATTCGCAGGGAAAGAAACCCAAGCGTGAATGGGAGGCACAGGGTGAGAAATGAAACACCCGCTAGTGCCCTCTGTGGGGCAGTCTGTGCCTGAACCCCTGCACTTCCTCTGTGGTGGGCTGTGTACCTTGGGGCTCCCCTCACACGCTGGCCCAGCAGCCCACCTGTCAGCTGTGGTGGAGCAGCTGACATGCTGCTGCTGTCACGGGTCCTGTGACTGGCTCTCCCCCAGCCTGCGAGCACCTGAGACCTCCAAACACTCTCTCCTCATCTGTCTAAGGAAGGGCCAGGCACGGGGGTGGAGCCAAATGCTTGGGCTTTTAGTGAATAATGAGACATCTTCATTCAGAGCCATTTGCTTTCACTGTACCAAAGCAGCCTAGTAAATCCAATTGTCGGTTCTTCAAAGGATCGTTGTTGAGGGAAGGAAGACAGCCGCTTGCTGCAGGGCTGTTCTGAGTAGGAGCAGCTGATGGCTCATGAGCCAGGAAGGAGGAAAGAGCACCTAACAGGGCAGGAAGCGCGGTTCATTCTGCCCCAAAACACCTGCTACACGTGTGCTCCGTGGCTGCTGTGAGCAGGGTGGGCTCTGCGTCAGGATGGCCAGGGAAATGGGGTGTTCCCAGCGAGGAGCTGGGGAACTGCAGGCTGGCTCGGAGTCAGGCCTGCTTCCCCTTCTTACAACTGAGCCTACTTCCCACAATTAAATGAGGAAAGATGGAAGCACATGGCTCAAGGCCTGTGTGTACTGTTGTAGTTAGGTGCTGTAGAGTCGGTATCCGACTCACAGCAACCCTATGTACAATAGGTGAGACACTATTATCAGTGCTTCTCTGCTATTCATAGGGTTTTCAATGGCTGATTGATTTTTGGGAGTGGGTTGCCAGGTCCTTCTCCCACTATGTGTACTAGAGGCTCAATAAACAATAGTTTCTTTTGTTTATACAGTTTAAAACATGACCCACCATTTATTTCCTTTTAGAAGGACTCCAAGTTCCTCCACAAACCATTCATTGGTGAAAACAGAAAGTGCTGTACATCTCAGGATGGTGCTTACTCTCCTGGGTGCAACGTCACTCCAGTGAGTCTCCCCGGCTAGGGAGCTTGTGGCTCTAGGGCTGCCAGCTCCCACCTCCTCCACCACAACCACAAGTGCTGAGGTTCGCCTGGCCTTTCTCAGTCCACTATCCAGAAGGCACTACCTCTTTCCAAAAAGCTGATTCTAGAACTAATTGGCAGGCCACTTGACTCAGCCCAGAAAACCTAAGCTCGTCAGCTCCAGGCCACTGTACCAACAATCCCAGGATTACCTGGTGACCTCGAGCTGGCCCCAGACTCAGTGTACATCCCTCTTGGCAGACTGCCCAGCATTTGGCAGAGATGAGGGAAAAGGGAGGAAGAGAGAGACACTGCTTCCTGTCAAGTGCCTGAAAAGACTCCCCCCCGTAAGGAGGAAAGATCTCGGTTTTTCTGTACCACAGGATCTCAAGCGCCCATGAAAACGAATAGCTGGGTAAACATTAGTGCGATGGATTAATCAGGCCATTAGGTGTGCGTGTCTAGCTGTAAGACACTGGTCCAGAAGAAGGGTGCGCCGTGGTAGCACTGGCCACTTTTTGCTGAGCTCAGGAGTTCAGCGAGAAAAGCTCATCTTGTGTAGACTTGTTTCCACCACCTGGTAAAAGGCTAATAATTTGTTCTGCAGTTTATTCCAGAGGTATACAAATGTCATATTTGATGATACCATGATAATGTTTTGAATTCCATATTCCAAATATCCAGTAGCTAAAGACAGTACTACTGATAAGGGGTTGCCAGAGCCTCACCAGGGGGCATTCAGTCTGCACCTCTAAAGCGCAGTTTATTTAGGGTTAATTGTCTATGGATAGTACCCTTTCCGATGCAAAATCCCTGCCCAAATCATCCCTTCTTATTACACAGCAGTGCAACTCTAGGAAAAATGTGATTTCAATTTCCATTACATAGATCGGCATTAAAGACTAAGCCAAAAGACATTTCTTTTATCATATTTCTTAATTAAAAATAAAAATTCCTTCATTGCTATCTTGGAAACTGGCCTGAGAAATAGCAGCTCTAAAACATTTATCTAGCTGCTTTTTATTAGATAAGTGAGTTATCAAGACTCTTCTGACGTTTTCTTCAGTGCTGTCTTGTGCGTGGTTTGTTTAGTGGATATTTTCCCCAGTTTTTAAAAAAATCTGTATCATCCTCTTATTTGTAAAAGAATATCTTCATTAAAAAAAGAAAGTTCAAGTCTTAGCAAACCAAAACTTGTTTAAAGCATCTGATTTGTGAAGTCATTGCGAACATTTTCCAAGTAAGAAATGAAAGTGAAGGCACAGTATTTTTATGCAGTAGGAAGATGAAATAGTTTCTCCCCAGACAAGGATATGGTTGATCTTTACAGATACTACAAAATAAATAAATAAATAAATAATTCAAAAACAGAATAAAATTATAGTTAATTTAAACAGGAAACAAGCTATAAAGCATATCTAGGGAGAGATGGCATATAGGAAACAGATAGGAAGCTCCATGAACCGGAACAGGAAACGGCATGTTGTCAAAATTCCCTGTCAGTGATGAGTTAAAGAGCCATCCAGTGAAAATGGATCTCTGGTCTAGAGACGCAGTTCAATGGTAAAGTGTCTGCCTAGCATGCACAAGGCTCTGGGATCAATACATGGAACTAAAGGGGAAAAAAAAAACAAACCGAATCAAAACAAAACAAAAAAAGGAATGAAAGAAAGAAAGAAAACAAAGGGGGGAAAAAAAGGAACTGTATCTCTAAGTTGAAGGGTACTAGAAAACTGATTTAGAAACAAAGTCAAATGAATAATGAAGGCAAAAAGTGGACATTTCCAAAAATTAAACTGGAAGGAATGCTAACATGGGTGTTGGCCTCCAACCATATTTTCTTTCCCTCTTCGTGTGACATGACAAATTCTGCAGCCTGAACTTTTACAGACTTTAATTCCTGTTGTAAAAAAGTAAGTTAAGCGTGAAGCCAAAACCATGGTTCATTCTCCATCAAAAACAGCAAGGACAGCGTGCATAGTTTTATGCAGAAGAGCCTAGATCCAATCACATTAATGGCACCTCTTCAGCCAGCACAAAGCTACAGCACTGTCAGGATACCAGTAAGATGCCCAGGGTTCCATTGTTGTTGTTAGGTGCCGCTGAGTCGGTATCCAACTCATAGCGACCCTCATAGGGTTTTCAATGGCTGACTGTTCCAGGATTGCCCTGGGAGTGGATTGCCAGGTCCTTCTCCCATTTTTGCGGTGCTGGGAATTGAACTCGGGACCTCAGAGACTGCAGCGCAGCGCTCTACCAACTGAGCTAAATCCCAGCCCCAAGTTTCCATAGGCCACCCAAAAGCGAAGCATGGTTTTCTTTTGGCACATGGACAATTTATTCTCATGTTGGCATCTGCTAAAATTTCACAGAATTACCGCTTTGTTTCTGCAAGCCAGTTCAGTAAAAGATGTCTCTCCACATGTGTGAAATGATGGTCGCGCACGGCACCACCCCAGCTGAGTGTCTCCAACTAGCAAGGCAGACGGGGCCATTTCTCTTCACAAATAGGTGTCAGATTCCCATTTGGAGAGAAAAATAGATTTTAAAAAAATTCCTGTTACATTTTAATATCTTCAGTGTTTATTTGCATGCCTGCTTTTCTTCACAACGTGAATTGCTTGGAGGAAGACAGAAACTAATGACCCGATCAAGGCCGCAACCTGCCCGCCCCACCGCATTCTACCAGCTGGGCTATTAAGTTAACTGGCAGAATCTTCCCTTTCCTTTCTCTGCTACCTCCACGCTCTCTATATGGGGCACACGACAGCATCTGAGCTGTCTCCTTCCACCACACAGTCCTCTCAGCTAGGGACCTGGCCTGAAATTTATATCATCTACCACTGGGTAAATCAGAACAAGAGGAGAGATCAGACAGACTCAAATGTTAGGTGAGGACAAGATATTCAGCCTTTCCACACACAAATATCTACAATTTTAACTGCAAAAGTTACCTTCAGCACTGAGGGCAAAGAAAGTATTACTATGTGCTAGAAGCAGCAAACTATTTTTTATAGTTTTCCAACCCAGACATCACCTGAATTATTTGCAACTGGTGTCTATGCTTCTTATTAATATTTTCATTGTTGCTGTTAGGTGCTGTTGAGTCGGTGTCTGACTCATAGCAACCCTACGTACAACAGGCAAAACACTACTGTTAGCGCTTCTCTGCTACTCATAGGGTTTTCAATGGCTGTTTTTTGGTTTGGTTGTTTTTGGCCAGGAGTGAGTTACCAGGTCCTTCTCCTAAGCCTACAGCACCTGGTGTTCCCAGGTGGTCTCCCATCTAAGTACTAACCAGGCCTGACCCTGCTTAGCTTCCGAGATCTGACATGATCGGACACCACAGTGGTACACCTGCAGAATATTTTCATAGTGCCTTGCAATTTACCACTTCAAATACAAGACTCATTTGATCAGTGCATTAGGTCCACAGGACATTCTGATCCTCATTTTACATATGAGGAAGCAAAGATTTAATTAAATGTTTAAGGTCACAAAACTAACTAATGGTAAAGTTTGCACCTAAACCTTGATCTTCTGATTCCAAAATCCTTGCGGGTTAAAACGAGAAACAACCTATAAAAAGAGGCACTAGACTGTGACACTGAGGAGGCTACAGTCCCGCTGTCATGGAGCTCTAGCCTGGGGTGGCTCAACTGTCACACAGCTCTGAGTGCTCTGGCCTCCCGCGGGCACCTGACCTTCAGGGCAGCACTGGGTAGAGTGTACTTCGGTCACCTGTCCACCTGACAAACACTGCTTCCAGCACTGATCATGGCCTTCAGGACCATGTATGTATGACAGCTCACGAGCCAGAAAGGAGGAAAGAACGCCTAACAGGGCAGGAAGCTCGGCTCCTTCCGCCCAGAAACACCTGCCACACGCGTGCTCCGTGGCTGCTGGGCGCAGGGTGGGCTCTGCATCAGGATGGCCAGGGAAATAGGGCGTCCCATTAAGCTAGACAGGAAGCCTCCTGGGGGTGGAGGAATGAGGTGGCACAGGTGACAGTGGTGTTCCAGATGGAGAGAAGAGTTCACAGGAATCCCAGAAGAGGTGCAGCGTGGCAGGAGGCTGGGAGACAGGGGCATGATGGAAGGCCAGAAAGAGAGGCTGGGGCCGGACAGGGGAGGCCTCACCCACGCGAGTCGGCACACTGTTCTCCAAGGGCTGGAACACGGAGGCGTTCATAAAGCAAAAGACACACTCCAACCAGGCTGCTGCAAAGCCCATTCTGGTTACGCAGGACAGGGGACTGGAAGGGCACAAGACCGGTGAACGGAAGAAGACCTGGGTGGCCTGGACTAGGGAAATGGCGGTGAACGCACAGAAGCAGGAATGTGTGGAAACCACTGTGGGGAGAGCTGGCAGCACTTGGTGACCACTTAGTTGGGGAAGAAGAGGGGAGAAAAAGGCATCAAAGATGGCCTTGAAGTTTCCAGCTTGGGCCAAAAGGCAAAGAATGGTCTTACAACAACGCAGGCAACGCTGGATCAGGAGAAACCAGGTTTCCATCAATCAGCACGCGTAACTTGCAATGTTGAATACACCTAGGATCCAGATGTTCTCAAACGCTTTCGCTGAAGAATAATGAGCCAATTACAAATGAGCGCCAACTACTAAAAGCAGGCTTTAACCGGAAACTCAGAAAATGATTGCATATCACAAAACCCACAAAACTATGCTTCTTGTTAAAATATTCTAAAAGTTAGCCTAGTGATTTCTCAATGAGTATTTAATTGACTTATGTGATATATGTTTTCTCAGTGTTTTGATGGACACATTTCCGGATAGTAGATATAAAAAAGATTTAATGATAAACCTAACACAAGTACTATACCATTGCTTTCTCCACTACATATGAGTTTTGGCTTGGTCTACAGGCTAAGTTCTGAGGTTCAAAAAATTAGAAACAGTTTTCTAAAGTGAAGTCTAGGTATTTTCTCTTGTGGGAAACCTCCCACTTGGGTTTATTTTCAGCTTTCACAGATCATAAAAAAGGGATCCTTAATTAAGAGCAGAGCCTAAATTAACCGCATTGGGTACAAGGACAGATGATCACTAATGGCTCAATATGCTGATCTATCATACGTACAGGTACAACACAGAGTAAGAAAGCGGGCTTATCCTCTTTTTAGAACTAGAAAGAACTAGAAAGCTAGAGTAAGAGAAGATTTCTGCATCAGCAGACCTCCTGTCAAACTTAAAGCTAAGATTCCAATAGAAAGAAGAAAAGAATAGTTTCTGCCACTTGCAAAAACAGAACAAAAACTGAGGCACTGTGGTGCACGCCTATAATCCCACCTACTAGGGAGGCCGAACCAGGGAAATCCCAAATTCAAGGCCAGAGGTAGCCTGTGCAATTTAGCAAGGTCTTGCCCCAAGATAAAAAATAAAAAAGGGGTACTTCTCTACCATGTGTGAGGCCCTGGGTTCAACCTCCCAGTACTGAAAAAAACACAACCACCACCACCACCCTCCGCCTCCAAAACCAGAACAAAATATTCAATCCCATTTCCAATCCCCTAACAGTTACTTTAATGGTCTCCTTCATTTTAGTACTGACTTGTTAATCTATACTTGACAACTAAGGAGTTAGGTTACATATTCAAAAGAAATTTAAAAACTTTCAAAACTAACTTTGGTATAAATATCACTTTGAAACTAGCTGGCAGCATTAAAACTTAATTAAAAAAATTTCTATCTGCGCACCGGGCGCGGTGGTGCACACCTGTAATCCCAGCGGCTGGGGAGGTGGAGGCAGGAGGATCGCAAGTTCGAGACCAGAGGCAGTCTGCATAACTTAGCGAGACCCTGTCTCAAAAAGTACAAAAATGGGCTGGGGGTGCAGCTCAGTGGTCCAGCACTTGCAAAGTATGCAGGCGTGAGGCCCTGGGTTCAACACCCAGTACTGCCTGCCCCCCAAAAAAAAAAATATATCAGAATGTCCTTGGGGTATAAAGAACATGGCTGGCGTTGGAGGAGGCAGCCTCTGGACAATCCACTTAGTGCTAGGCTCCAGAGGTGAGGCTTCCCGGGCAGAAGGACACCACCGCTGTTCATATGGAGAAACAGCTCTGGGAAACTCAAGTGCAGAGAAGGTAGGTGCAAGAAACAAACACAGTGATGCGGAGAACAGCCTGTGATGGCGAAATGGTCAGCTTCCGGAGTTTAAGAACAAGAGATATTCTACTCTTTGGTTGTTCTGTGCTTTGAAAAGACCCTGGGTGGTCTGAAAGCTGAATGACGTCCAGCTGCCCAGCTCTGTGCATGCTGGACACCTACCGTAAGTCAGGCTCTGTCTTAGGCATAGGGATGGGATGCAGAGCGTAAACGAGATTTAGTCATGCCCTCATGAGGCTCAGTCAGAACTGAGTGCCCTGGTGCACACCCGTAATCCTGGTGACTTGGGAGGAGGAGACCGGAGGATTGCAAGTTCGAGACCAGAGGCAGCCTGCGTAACTTTGGGAGACACCGTCTCAAAATAAAAAGGGCTACGGGTGCAGCTTCGTGGTGAAGCACTTGCCTAGTATGTGCCTAGTATGTGCAAAGCCCAAGGTTCAACCTCCAGTATTGAAAACAACAACAACAGCAACAAAAAACCACGAAACAAAACAAAACAAAAAAACCCTCAGTCACATCCCAGAAGAACTCTTAGAATTCATTCTGTGGGATCTCTTTTTGCCCCCTGGGCATTAAAAAGTAAGAAAAAGATTTGCCCTAAGTAAATTAGATGTGACTAAAAATTTGACGAGGCATTCTATTCAGACTTTGAAAAGAAGCTAAAATACACCATTAATTGGTGGGAATAAAATTATACTAAGGCAGCTAACATCGGAGGTTAATAACAGAATGCAAGAATAATGAAGTTGTACTCTATTCAGTCTAAATAAAATACCTAAGTTTGAAGCCTCACACTGTTGAAGTACAGAAATGCTGATTCACCTTTTGTGGTAGCACGGAAAAAGAACATCTCAGCCTCCGATCACACCCCATCTGCTACATACATTGGCTGGGTAAAGGCACTACTTGTAAAAACGCAGCTACTGGTAAGCATCAGATTTCAAAAGATGAAGTTTCTGTGATTCTGTTGACAATCATGGAGAAACCTATATTTGGCCAGATGAAACACCTAAAACTTATAAAACTGCAAAATTTTCTTATCTTTTTTTCCCAGTCTGCAACTCTAGCGGGAAAACACTGGCCTAATTTTGGTACCACTGGTAAGGCGAGAGCTGGTTCTCAATCGGGTGCAGTCAGTCTGTGTGCCACAGCGACAGTTCCTCTTTCTAAACAGCGGAAGGGAAAAAAAGATCCTCCTGCAGGCCAACAAGGGAGACCAAACGAAGGTTGGGGGCTGGTATTCAGTAATTCTGGAAGACTTCACCCAGGGTGCCTTCCACACAGATCTGATGGTCACAGGACGGTGCCAGAAAATTGCCTGCAGCCACGGAATACATTTTCCGGCACATCACAGCCCCACAACAGCATCAATTCTGCCCGTAATCCGTGCCCGAAAGGGAAAGTTCTTAGGGGTTCTGTTCCAGCACATCTCAAGGACTAATTAAATCCTCATTACCACCTTCTAATTATTCAAATACTGTGGGATTACGCTCAGGAAGTCCCTGCTGGCACACTAGATGAAAAGGGTTAAACAACCTGTGTTGATTTTGTGGATCAAGATCTAGTTCAGACCTTCAGAAAGCCAGGAGCATTAACATGAATATTTAAGTAGACACCACTGTGAAAATTAAAAGGGAATTCAATTAAGAGGTTTAAAAAAAATTAATTTGACCTCTCTACATCTGTCCAAATAAATAAGCCTTCTTTCAACGTTTTCACCTAATTGCTAATCCAATAAACCAGAAGGGCATTTGCTAGTTTCATTAAGCTTAACATGTTATAAGGGTTAAAAATGGGATCACTTTAATGTTAATAATTATTATACTGACTTATCTACTCAGATGACTATTCCACATTCCCTCTAAGCCCTCTTGAAAAACAGAGCAACACACTAATAAGCTATTTCGAACTGCTCTTTTTGGATGTTAAGATATACATGGTAAAGATTAATAATAAGGATGAAACTGAACTTGTTAGTTACAATTTTCTCGGAATTTTATTTTAGTATTTTAGAGTTATTGTCACTGTTCCTCCAATGTTAAGGTGTCCTAATTTACACTGCTTCATTTTTTTGGTGATGTGAATTGCAATTCTGTGTGTTGTTATATGTGGTCTATAGAAGAAGACTTCGTTGTTGTTGTTGTTAGGTGCCGTCGAGTCCAACTTACAGCGAGTCGCTCATAGGGTTTTCAATGGCTGACTGTTTCGGGATTACCTTGGGAGTGGGTTGCCACATCCTTCTCCTATTTTGCAGTGATGGGAATCGAACTCAGGACCTCAGAGACTGCAGAGCAGCGCTCTACCAACTGAGCTACATCCCAGCCCAGTAGAAGACTTAGGTTAACATAAAAACCAATGGCAGATGTGCTCCAGACTGTGTATGAAGTGTCTCCCAAAAGAGGTGTGGTCCTCACATGGGAAATCCAATCACCCAGAGGTGATGGGATCTAAGGGCTCTGACCTAATCAATGGACTGATCAGTTGATGGATTCACAATTTGATGGCATTATTGGGAGATGATCAAAACTGAGAAGTAGGCGGGGCCTGGCTGGGGGAGTCAGTCACTGGGGGTGTGTCTGTGAAGGGTGTACCTTGCCCTGGCCCCTTCCTATCTCTCTCTGCTTCCTCGCCACCTATCGTGCCTTCTCTACCACGGTGTTCTGCTCCACCTGAAGCCCAAAGCAATGGAGCCAGCTGACTGTGGACCGAAGCCTCTGAAACCGGAAGCCAAAATAAATCTTTCCTCCAATTAAGCTGTTTATATTAGGTACTCGTCATAGCAAGAAGCTGACTTATATATGTTGCCTCAGAGTACAAAACTCAAGTTTTAAAGTTTTCTTTTAAGTTTATATCAGTAATGAAGTAGTTAAGCGTAACAAATATGAACTAATTTTCTTTATTCAGTTGTAAGGAACTCCAGCAGTGAGGTATCAAATCACGTTTTATAAGGGAGAATAGCTGAAAATGTGGGACACAATACTTTAAGCAAATAAAGAGGCCAATAATCATCTAAAGTGTTTTCTTTTTATAACCTATGATGCCATGGCTAGATTTATTTACACAAATACTTTCTATTGAAGGAAAAGGTAAAACTGTAGAAACTTAGTTACTTTCATCTATGTTCAGTATGGGGAAACAGATTTGTGTCTGATGTCCCTTGACAAAATCTGGTACTAGAATCACCAGGCAAAAATGGGATGGGGTGGGGACTGCAAGTCTTGGACAATGACCTCCCGGTCAGATTATGTCCTGTGGGTGCTAGAGTGGTTCGGATCCAGGGTAGCTTAATGTTTTTGAACCTCTTAAACCGAGTGCATTGTTTACCACTGTATATTCTTCCTGAGTAGGGGCACAGGGGCCAAGCAAGAAGGAATGATGGCAGAGCGAGAGATCAGCTTCTTGAGCCTGGATGGACTTGGCTCCAGGGTGTGGGTATCAGCACTGCTGTGCCCTAGGGGACTTGGGGCAGGGTCCAGAAAAGTGCCATCCCCAGAGAAGTAGGCACACCACGTCTCCCTTTGTGCACCTGTAACCAGGCTGGTATGCTTCTAGTCTTTGCCATGAAAGAAAATTGATCTCCTGAGCATGCATTGAAGAAAATGGGCACCGTGTATAATCTCACTACCTTATTTTCATTGGATTTATTAAAACAAACATAAAAGGGAACTGTTCAATTTGGTTATTTTAATGCCAGCAACAGGCAAGCTATATTTACAGCCAGTCCTATCAAAGTCCATGGTTCTAGAGTAATACACTTTTGAAAACATGGTAGTTCATCAGTGTATATTTTCCTATCTGCTTCTTTTATCACTTCCTTAAATAAGGAAAGCAGAGATCAAATGTGAGAGCGTCAACAAGGTTAATTTACTTTTTAACATATGAGAATCAATGATGGGGAGCTTTCTAGAAGTGTTTTCTTAGATCTACTTTAGACATTGTGCACGTTATTGGTACGCACCAAATGACGGTAAAACAAATGTTTTTATTATTGTATCAAATGTTATTAGGAGTGAACATTTATTCCTAAATTTTAACAAATAATAGAAGTCATTGTCTTTTGGTCCTCGTTTCCCGATTTTAGAAGAAATTTAATTCATGTATCTTGGGCTGGGGTTTACCTCAGTTGGTAGAGTGCTGTGCTGCACTCTCTGAAGACCTGGGTTCAACCACCAGCACTGCAAAAATGGGAGGACCTGGCAATCCATTCCCAAAGCAATTCTGAAACAATCAGCCATTGAAAACCCTATGAGCTGGGCGCAGTGGCGCACGCCAGTAATCCCAGTGGCTCGGGAGAATGAGGCAGGAGGATCGCAAGTCCGAGGCCATAGGCAGTCTGTGTAACTTATCGAGACCCTGTCTCAAAAACTAAAAAAGTGGGCTGGGGGTATGGTTCAGTGGTCCAGCACTTGCAAAGCATGCAAGTGCGAGGCCCTGGGTTCAACTCCCAGTACCACACACAGGAAAAGAAAAGAAAAGAAAAGAAAACCCTATGAGGGTCATAATGAGTTGGACCCAACTTGATGGCACCTAACAACAACACAGTAAAGCATCATTTAACTCAATCATCATTATTTAAAAATAGGATTATCTAACCAATAAAAAACATAAAAGAGTGCACATAACATTTCTAGAACAGTCTTTCAGGAGGTTTAGGGAACATGTTCACAAAAATCAATTCAGATTTAGCAACATAAAATTAATATTGAATATTACTATTTTGAATATTACTATTCAAAAGAAATGGTAATTATAGCCACCTAGATTATTGTTGTTGTTGTTGTTGTTAGGTGCCATCGAGTCAGTACCCGACTCATAGTGACCCTGCGTACAACAAGCGAAACACTATTGTCAGTGCTTCTCTGCTGTTCATAGGGTTTTCAATGGTGGATTGATTTTTGGGAGGGGGTTGCCAGGTCCTTCTCCCAAGCCTACAGCTTCTGGTATTCCCAGGTGGTCTCCCATCCAGGTACTAACCAGGCCCGACCCTGCTTAGCTTCCGAGATCTGACGGGATTGGATGCCACAGGGCTACAGCTGCAGGCCACCTAGATATTATAAATACATTATCAGCTACCAAAACCATACTGTATGGTTAATAAGGGCAATCAGAAAGAAAAACTGACAAATACCATAATTTTCATACAGTTATTCTTGTTAGGTGCCATTGAGTCAGGTCCTACTCATAGCGACCCTATGTACAGCAGAACAAAACACTCCTTTTTCTGTGCCAGGCTCACAATCTTATTTATGTTTAAGCCCACTGTTGCAGACACTGTATCAAACCATCTAGTGGAGGGTTTTCCTTATTTTTTGTTGACCTGCCACTCTCCCAAACATGATGTCCTTCTCCAGGGATTGGTCCCTCCTGACTAAATGTCCAAAATGTGTAAGACGCAGTCCAGCCATCCTTGCTTCCAAGGAGCACTCTGGTTGCGCTTCGTCTAGCACAGATCTGTTGGTTCTTTTGGCAGTTAGCTAGGAGGAAATGTCTAGGTTTTTCCTTGCAAGTGCACAGGTTTAAGTTAAAAGTTTAACTATGTTTCCTCATTGCTGTCTCGCTCTTCATATTTGCTTTTCTGCACTTTCAAAGCTTAACGCAGAATGGTTGCCAGCGTCTGCACGGACTTCTTTCTCTTTGGTGTTCTCAGTGCAGTGCTAACATGGGGCAGCTAACTCCAGCTCAGGGCTGGGCCCAGCCTGAACAGGCACTCCATCCAGGAGTTTCCTTTTATCGCCACTTCCCTGATGCAGCAAGGCATCGAAGACACAACCCAGTGCCAAAATGTGCTGTGGATCCCACGAGTGTGGTGCTTGTGCCCTCCCTCTCCATGAACTCCTGCCATGTCTTTAAGATGGCAAGGGCCAAAGGAGGAGTTAACACAGATGAGCGTCTTACAGAGGATACAGATAGAGTGAGGTAAGGCAGGTCGCGGTGGAGGGCTCTGAGAAACAAAGATTCCTACATACACCATGCCCCATGCCTGTCAGAGTACTGTGGAAGGGCATTGGACTGCAGGTGCTTCTCAAACTGCTCCACACCAGCAACACCTGGGAGCCTGTCAACAATGCAGATTAGAAATGCCCCCTCCCAACCCGTTGATCAGAAATTTTAGGTGGGTCCCGCAATTGGACAAACTAGTCCTGCACGATTCTCATGCACCATAAAGTTTCAAAATTGATAACTATTCCATGATTAAAATACATGGGGTTATCTTGATAAGGGAATTAAGGTATGAACTATACCTTAAATTGCAATTAGAAAGTTAAATTGTTGTTGTTGTTAGGTGCTCTCGAGTAGAGTCCGACTCACAGTGACCCTCATAGGATGCTTAATGGCTGACAGTTTTGGGATTGCTACGGAAATGGATTGTCACATCCTTCTCCCATTTTTGCGGGGCTGGGGATTGAACCCAGGGACTCAGAGCACAGAGTGGCGCTCTACCCACTGAGCTAAACCCCGGCCCCAAAAGTTAAATAAGTATTAGAAAATGAAAAGTTCATTTTCTCCCTAACAAACATTCATTTCAACACAGGTGATGTATTGTTGTTGTTAGGTGCCGTCGAGTCGGTATCCGACTCATAGCGACCCTCATAGGGTTTTCAATGGCTGTTTTGGGATTGCCTCGGGAGTGGATTGCCAGGCCCTTCTCCCATTTTTGCAGTGCTGGGAATTGAACTCAGAGACTGCAGCGCAGTACTCTACCCACTGAGCTAAATCCCAGCCAGGTGATGTGTAGATAAGACTAATCCATCTTTCGAGTGGCATTGCTTTCTAACTAACGCGCTGAGTTTTAAACACGTAAAATCACTAAAACCTTATCATTCTCATTAGTAGCAAATCATCATCGCTACAACTGTCACAGAAATAATCAGGAATACCAGGGGGCAGGAACCCTTTCAATACTAGCTACCCACTGGCAGCTCTGGCTGCAGGAAGCAAGCGGGCGCAGCATGGTATGAAGGAAACCTGGTCCGCACTGCTCTGGATTAAACCCGCCACCCCCACCAACGTCGGCACCAAGGGTCGCTCTCCCACCGAGGGAGGGCGGAGAGACAAGCGAAGGCCTGCCAGCTCACCAAGGCAGTCCGGACGCCCCACAGGGCGGCTCGCAGCACTGAGTGGGGTGCAGCCAGCATGTACACCAGTACCACCTCTGTTTGGAGGCTCCAGCATGAGTCCAGGGTCCTTTCTCTGGCTCGGTTGCTACCTAGCTTCTAGGAATGAGGACATCATTACGACCTGTATGGTCCTCAGGTTCCTTATTTGTAAACTGAGGCAACTGGACCATGTGGACTTTCAGGCCTGCTCCAGTTTGAAGGCCTTACAATTTTCTATGACAAAGCCTTACTATGAGCTTAAAATTTCACTATTAAACATCATAGAAAAAGGGATTGGTCAAAACAACGTATATGCGTGCTCTCTCTCTCTCTCTCTCTCTCTCTCTCCCTTTTTACTTCATTATGATCAATGTCTAAATTAAATCTTCATCATTATCTGTACATGTTGTTTTTGTTGGTAGATGCCACAGAGTCAGGTCCCATCCATACCCACCCTATGTACAATAGAATTAAACATTCCCCAACAACTGTGCCATGCCCAGCACTATTGCCAGTGCTTCTCTGCTACTCATAGGGGTCTCAATGGCAGATGGTTTCAAGAGTGGCTTGCCAGGTCCTTCTCCCTAGCTTGCAGCACCTGGTATTCCAAGCGGTCTCCCATCCAAGGACTCACCAGGCCGACCCTGCTTAGCTTCCGAGATCAGGAGGGATCGTGCCAGGGTGCTGTGGCTGCAGACTGACTTGCACATAACTAGATCCAATCAGTCTACAGTCACGGGCCCACTATGCTTCCCGGTGCTATGTGGACACATATGTTCTTTGAGACTTCAATTGTACTTTGGGAAAACATCACCCAATGTGCAAGGGTCTTCCCTTTCCGTATCTGTTGTTACATGTGAGCTTGTATTTATCTGCTAAGGAAATGTATTACCCTTTTATAAAAATGTAAGGAGACACACAGGTAAGCGATCTTACATAAGCCTTCTCTACTCGGAAGCACAGCAAAGATGTAGGATGTGAAACTGAAGACTCACCTCTTTCCTGTGGCATTGGGGACTGGCTCAAGGCAGGATGGGAACTGGATTCCGACTGGCTCCCAGGTGGCTGAGGCGGCATCTGACTGCCTATAAAACACAGGAGGGAAAATGGGGATGGGGAAACCTTTGCGTTAATATTGCCGTTGTAGCTGGGCACAGTGGCGCGCAACTGCAATCCCAGCAACTCAGCAGGATCGCTAGTTCGAGGCCAGAGGCAGCCCTCCTGACTCAAAAGTAAAAAATGGGCTATGAGTGCAGCCCAATGGCAGAGCACTTGCAAAAGTATGTGCCATGTCCTGGGGTCAACCCCTAAGTACCACAAAAAAAGCAAACCAAACCAAACCAAAACCCCAAAACCAAACCAAACAAGACTGCAATCACGCAAAAATAAGACGTAGCTACATTTATTTTTTATGATCACAAATGGTGCAAGCCCACAGAGAAAACGACAGCTCAAAAAAGTAAAATACTTAATCTTTTTTTTTTGGAAAGTGAAAACATGATAAACACATTTACCGAAAGACCTGCTGAAAAGTTCAATTTGTTCCTGGATGAGCTCCCAAACTCACGGACAAACCACCCTGCAGCTGCAACCTCCTGATGTACACATGTTCACACATTTAACAGTTCCGTGACTGACTGAACCAGACTCAGCCTCTTGAATCTAAACTCATCTCCAGGTGGGGAGGTGTACAGAATGCGTGACAATTACTCATTGGCAATATCCAATCAATAAAGTAATATCAATAGATTTCTAAAGAAACCTTTGTACTTGTTGTTATTGTTAGGTGCTGTCGAGTCTGTATCCAACTCATGGCGACCCTATGTACAGCAGAGTAAACACTAATGTCAGTGCTTCTCTGCTATTCATACAGTTTTCAGTGAATGGCTGGTTCATTTTTAGGATTGGGTTGCTGGGTCCATATCCCAAGCTTACAGCATCTGGTATTCCCAGGCAGTCTCCCACCCAAGTACTAACCAGGCCCGACCCTGCTTAGCTTCTGGGAGACCGCCATTAAGAAACACAAAACACACTACTAAAAAAGAGTTGTGTATACTATCACTGAAGAAGGGGGTATTGTTCTGCATCTCTTGATCTTTATTGCTAATATAGCAATAGCATTTATTTAATTTTCACTTATTTAAAGTTTGTTCAGTTTATCCTTTCCACGTACAATATAAGCTTCTTGTGACAGGAATCAAGTCTTTCACTTCTTTAATTCTTCCCTTAGAATGACAAATACATAATAAATCATGATCTCAGAATATGAACTAAAGAAAAAGGCCTTCATTGATAAAAGAAAGACAGTGAGTCATGTGACGGTAGAAGACAGGATTTTGAAATGTAAGACTCATCGGAGGTAGTTGATGATCTCAATTCACTTTCTGGACCGGAGGTTTAGATGCATTTTTATGAATGACAATACAATAGAACTAAAAAGTGTTGAATTTACTACAGTCTTCAAGGCAGTGGCTCTCATGGCGTGAGGCTCTGACTATTTTATCTTCTGCTGTCTCCCGTTGGTAGAATAAATTGTTGTTGTTAGGTGCCGTCGAGTCGGTATCCAACTCATAGCAACCCTCATAGGGTTTTCAATGGCTGACTGTTTCAGGATTGCCTTGGGAGTGGATTGCCAGGCCCTTCTCCCATTTTTGTGGTGCTGGGAATCGAACTCGGGACCTCAGAGACTGCAGCGCAGTGCTCTCCCAACTGAGCTAAATCCCAGCCCGGTAGAATAAATAGGAAGAGAAATATATATACATACGTACGTATGCACAGCTGCTCTGATCCCACAGGGCATACTCTTCCATAGCTACGTATATCGCAGAAAAGAATCACAACTGAGTAGAGAAGGAAACTAATAATGTGAAGATCACCACCAATTCACCCCAGTGGAGGGCGTGACGCACATAACACAAACTGTGGTGTTTTATTTTTATCTGTCTGTCTGTCTGTCTGTCTGTCAATCTATCTAGTTAGTTAGTTATTGTGGTACTGGGGGACTGAACCCAGGGCCTGTGCACACTTTGCAAGCACTCTACCACTAAGCTGCACCCTTATTGTTGTTGTTAGGTGCCATCGAATCGTGTCCAACTCATAGCGACCCTCATAGGGTTTTCAATGGCTGTTTTGGGATTGCCTAGGGAGTGGATTGCCAGGTCCTTCTCCCATTTTTGCGGTGCTGGGAATTGAACTCAGGACCTCGGAGAGTGGCACTCTACCAACTGAGCTAAATCCCACCCAATCTGCACCCTTAGTCCCTTTTAAATTTTTTAAAGTTGAGCTAGGGTATCTGGCCTTGAATCTGTGATCCTCCTGCCTCTGCCTCCCAAGTCACTGGGATTAGAGGCGTGCGCCACTATGCCTGGTAAGTGTGGTGTTTTATGAGGAATGACAACCCTCTTGTGTTTCTACAACACGGCTTCTCAGCTCCAAAGTCGCTAGGGACTGTCACTCCTGATGAACTCTAATAATGGTTGATCTGCGATAGCCAGAGGCAGGGCATGGTTTTCAGTTTAGGTAATAGGTATGAATAGCTGTGAAAATATTACTGGAAAACAATTCTCAGCCCGGCATTGTGGCCCACCCTGTAGTCCCCGCAATCAGGAGGCTGATGTAGGAGGACCACAAGTTCCAGGCCAGCCTGGGCTACATAGGCAAGACCCTGTCTCAAAAACAACAAAAACGATCTTAAATTCTTTTCAAGGGCTTAGGCGTCTCACTTTTAGAGGGGAACATAAAACTGACATCGATGTTCCTGAGTGCTGCCAAGTCTTTACCTGCCACTCTCCCTCTCAGAAGAGATGAAAACCAAAAGCCTGAATTCACAGCCGCTGAGAAACAGACACTGTGAACCACCAGGAGCGCTTGCAGGAGTGCTGTCAGTGGCAGGATCAAAGGGCTGACAAAGAGCACAGAATCGTTCAACCACGGATGAGGTGATAAGACATCTGTAGCAAACTAGTATTAGTACCCAATAATCGAACATGAAGTAAAAGCATTGAACATTCTGGACTGAAACGATTTCAAGGGCAAATACCAATCACTGACTTGGCTACAGATCTACAAAAGTTGCTGTGTGTCCGCTGCGGGTTGTGTGCTTCCTATGAAATGCAGCACCCTGTGGCCCCAATCTGCAGTGCATTTGGAAATTTAAACGACTCTGTAGCCAAACATGGACTTTTTCAAGTGTCACTGAGGAATTAGCTGCAGTAAGACAGTAAATGCTTAAATTGTGCTGATCACTTCTGCCTGAGAGGCTGGATTCGGAGACTCAGGACAGTAAAAAAAAACAAACAGCAACTTCTATGCCGAACCAGGGCGCCACGGCTATTGTGCTCGCCCAAAGATATGCTCTTCTATACAACACTTCAAGCAAAAATCTAAAAAAAGGTGTAAGAAACCCATTCCCTGATTCGTAAAACACTGCCACATCTTATCAACACTACCAGCAATTCTAAGTCAATGTTTCTTTAAAGCAATGAGGAAATCCATGTATTAAATTCAATCTACTAATAAAACAAACAAGAGTCTTTTGGTGTTAAAGACAGATGTGTCAAAACCATTTCAAATTATTCTCTATCTTTTTATCTATAGTTTCATAAGTGCTAAGTAACTACAGTTATTGGGAAATAACTTCGTCCTCCATGTGTGTAGGGATAAGCACTGTCAAGGCAGACGACTCAGAAGATGCACTTGTAAAATGTTCTGTATGAGACCCATTAGTGCCCATGGTCCATACAAACAAGAAAATTCAGAGCCCTCTGACCCAACTGACTTGACATCTTCAAAACTAGGAATCTTTATATAACATGTTAGTTAGAAACCAAATCTTTCAAATGAAGTTTGGTAATTACTTTACCATATAACACAGCTGTGAAAAGTGACCAAAGCACTTTTATAGGGAACTTTAACATTCAAACCAAGGTTGTTTACTTATTTTTTATTTTTTAATGCCCCATGTTTTTCCTTTCTTTATGTCTATAATGCTGTGAACACAATGAGGAAAAACACAACTAGAAAATACTATACATTAAAATAAATTCCACCATCTTACCCCTATGTGTGCAATTTGTTCTCCAATGGTGGTGTACTCATTAATGTGCAACAAGCTATAATGAAGCGTAAGTACCTTAATTTCTATTTCTGCTGAGTTCAAATGCTCCGCTTAAGTCTACACTATTATTTTTTAAAACTTTTAACTAATTTCAGGTAGAGAACAGCTGCAAAACACTACAATGTTATCATTTATTCTATATTCATTCTATATTCTATATTCTATATTCTATATATTCATTCATATTCATTCATATATTCTATATTCATTATTCTATATTCCACCTCCTCTAATGGAAATATAAGATATAAGATAAGATGATGTAGTTATTTAGAAGACAGGTTTATCTACAGACCTTATTTGGGTTTTGCTGATTTCTTCCAGGAAATATCCCTTCTCTTGGGACATCCTACATTGCATTTAGTTATTTCTCCTTAGGCTCCTCTAGCCCATAAAACTCATTCAGTGTGTCTTTGTGTTTTATGACGTGACACTTTTGAAGAATACTGACAAGTTATTTTGTAGAATGTTCCCCAATCTGATTTGGGCTGACATATTTCCATTTTTGAAAATAGGATATGCATTTAGCTCAGTGGGTATAGCACTGCACTGCAGTCTCTGAGGTCCCGAGTTCAATTCCCAGCACCGCAAAAATGGGAGAAGGGCCTGGCAATCCACTCCCAAGGCAATCCCTAAACAGTCTGCCATTGAAAACCCTATGAGGGTTGCTATGAGTTGGATACTGACTCAATGGCACCTAACCTAACAACAAGAACACCATGTCTCTCACGTTCATTCTACCAAGCGATGCAGATGCTGGCATGTCCCATTGATGGCGATGTTTATCCTGAGTTTCTTTCAGGTATGCAGAGGTTTTGTACACTTTAAGTTTATATCATTTAATTATCTTTATTGCTATTGTAAAGGAGATTTTCCCTACCATTATTTCTTTTAACTGTCTACTATTGCTGAGTTAATTTACCATTGATTCTCTTCAGTTTCCAGGCATAGTATTTTATCATTTGTAAACAGAAGACAGTTTTTATCCACACTTAGGACTTTAACTGAATCCCCTTGCACAATTGCTTTGGTACACTTCTGGTACACTATTGAGTATTAATGGAAAGTTATCCTTGCCCTGTTTATGTTTTTTGGGGGGAGAACTGCACCCAGGGCCTGTGCCTACTTTGCAAGCACTCTGCCACTGGGGTACATCCCCAACCCCCTATTAATTTTTTTAAATTGCAACAGGGTCTCATTAAATTCTGCAGACTGCCTCTGGCCTTGAACTTGCAATCCTCCTGCCTCTGCCTCCAGAGTCACAGGGATCACAGGGATGTGCCACCATACCTGGCTCCTCATTTAAGTTTTTAATGGAAATGCCTCTTAGGCTTCCCTGTTATATAATTAAAAGTACAGTACACACACATTACCATGTTGAGAAAGTACCCCTTGATTACTATTTCTCTGAGTGTTTTCCTTTTGAAATCATGACTGAGTATTGAATCTTGTTAAAGAAATTGGTTTTTCCCCTTAGATTTATTTTTATAGTATGTAATATTATTAGAGTTAATATTGAACCAACCTTGAATTCCTGGAATAAATGCCACTTGATCATGGTGCCTTTTTTTTTTTTTTTTCTTTTTAAAGCATGCTACTGGATCCTATTTGCTAATAATTTATTTACAATTCCACACTATGGTAGGTTTTGGGGATAATTTCCTAATTAAAAATAGCTCTTAAGGACTGGATCAAGACTAAATAATGTTAGTAACAAGATACTGTGATTTTACTATACCTCATCTTACTACAGTGTAAATCTCATGAGAATAGAGAATTCTCTCTGCTTTGTTCCTTACTATATTGCATCTCCTGAACTAGACATGTAATAAGCATTCAATAAATATTTGTTGATGAATAAATAAATGGCTGCTTATTCCAGAAAGGAAGCTCAGACTAATAATTAAGTAGACTTTTATAAGTTATCAGTAATCATGTAATTTTATCTTATTATTTTGAATCAAGATTAGGCAAACATTTTGTGTAAACTGCCAGACATTAAGTATCTCAGGCTTTGCAGGCTGCATGTTCTCTGCCACAGCTATTCAATTTAGCTGTTACAGATGAAAAGCAGCTACAGATAATACATAAGTAAAACAGTATAAAATTGAATTTTATTTCTAAAAATTGTTCTACAGCATCTAGTTTGCTGGCCCCTGTCTTAAATGATAATATCAGTAAGAAAATACTCAGGAACACTTGCTCAAAAGGCCAATGAACATCAAATGGTTTTTAATTAACAGTGGTGACACAGAAGCCTAATATACTCCCCCATAGTTAGCAAGGAAGCTTGCATAAATACATGTCAATAACAACTTAGTTTAAGTCCTCTCCAAACCAGATAAACTGTAGTTGCACTTGGTTTCTTAGTATATAAAGCAAACACAGGTCTAAGACTTAAATTTTACATTTAACACGTGAAGATTTAGATTAGTAATTGACTCGTTTCATTTTCCCAATTCTTATAAATCAGACCAAAGAATGCAAATTTTAACTGTTGATCTAATATGACTGTATAGGTTATATCTACCACTATTGTGTTGGGATGGCAGAGAATAAACATGCAATGAACAAGTTCCCATGTTAACTCTATTGAAGCTAAAACCTCCCTGGGCTAATTCTTCTCTCTGTTATTATAGCACACAACTAGAGAAATTAAAAGGACAAGAACACTACCGTTGAACTACAACAGTACATGCAAGCAAACCATTCAATCTCTTTTAAGTAACACCGTCCTATTTCTATGTAATTCTAATAGGCCTAGAAATAACTAACTTTTTCAAAAGTTGTAGAGGCTAGGGAAAAAAAAAAGTATTTTTTCTTTTCACACAGTTATGGCTAACGTCAACTAACCCAAGATAGATTTGTTTATCCAAGTTGAAATACTGACATAATTAGCTAATACGGCAAATCTAGAATGTGAATGAGAGACACTATTTGATTCCAGTTATAGTGCCAGAAATCCATTCCTCCCTTTCCAATTTTCCTATGTTACCTGACTCTAGGATAAAGTACATAAAGAAAGGAATACAGAAAGCAACATCTGGATAAAGTTTTTTAAATTCTCATATAAGTTGGAGACAGCTTGAATGTTTAAACTGAAGTTAAATAACAGAAACCTATGTACAGGACAATATCCTGGATATTCTCAAAAATTCAAGGGGACTGACTTTTTTATAATTAACATGAAATAACATATTAAATCATGGAAATCTGGACAATCTCATTGGCCAAACTTCCTCAATCATTTCCTCAGGATACATAGAGATCATGAAGTGCTTGTGTGCAATGACTTGGGTCCTATTAATAAATTCCTTAAAATCTTAGACAAAGTAGGACTTGAGAATTCACGTATGAAATTGCAGTGTGTGGTGTAACTCTATAATGATCCAGTTCCTTCCACAGAATGGTACTACAAAAGCAGTTACATAGTTCACCATTTTCAGCAGTTAGCAAATGAGTTCTTTTACTCTTCAAGAATTTTAGCTGGTCCCAATGGTGCATGCCTATTATTCCAGCAGCTCAGGAGGCCGATGGAGGAGGATCCCAAGTTTGAGGCCAGAGGCAGCCCACGTAACTTAGCAAGACCCTGTCTCAAAATAAAAAATAAACAATGGGCTAGGGGTGCAGCTCAGTGGTAGAGTGCTTGCAAAGCATGCATGAGGCCTTGGGTTCAACCACTCAGTACTACAAAAAATAATACATTTTTGGTGCTGTCATTTTACTGAGGAATTAAACACAATGTAGAAATGATTGCTATTAAATACTGACACATCACAACGAAGATCAATGGTCCTCTTTTACTTGCCTCTCTGGCTTCATTCAGTATTGCTGTATCTCACCCTAAGACACTGGAATGCTATGTTCTTCTAGGTACAACAGAAAGTTGGCTCTCTCTCCAATCCTGAAAGTAGAATAGCAGTCTTACCCGCCACAGACTGGCTTTACAGATCTACTGGAGGTTGTATTTCTTATATTCTGCTAATAATGCTGGTAATAGTCGTATAAACTCTTACTCTGGCTGTGTTAGTTATTCCTTTACTTTCTGAAACGGGAAGTACTGGTTAGGAATGGTTCTTTCACCACAATGAATGACAGACCTGATTGTTAAGCAATGGCACCATGGGGATACAAAATGGACTCTATCTGTGGAGACAATGGAACAATCTACAGTCATGGGACGGAGCAGCAAGGACTGCACTGGCCATTTCTTTAAATACCTGCATAGTGCCTAACGTTATCATAAGCATTGACTTAGATGAATTGGAATTATTTTGATATAGTATCCTTCTGTTCCTTGTCTTGTATTTCATTTGCTTTAAGAAAAGAACCAAAAAACTCTCATTCTAAGACTCAAGAAGCAGGCTGACCACATCAATACGCTCCAAAGTGGACATCTACAATGAAGAATCTGCTCAAGTCCCAGTGAGGTGGTCAGGGTTACCTGTGTATGCGAAATGCTTGAACAGGGACTTTGATACTTAAGACTGCTCAGTGTGGAGTGTGAGTTTTAAATAGAATCTCATTCGTGCCCACAGGTACCGTACTGGGAAACGGGGGATGGGTAGCTATGGACAGGCTGTCCACAATAGCTCTCTATTGTGCACCGATCCTATCTCTAACAAGAGCAGGAGGAACAGAAAGCAATGCTCTCCCCACCTCTACACTCCAGGTGAGAACCTGAGACCCCAGCCATCATACCTTCAGCTTTAAGGCAGCATCAAGCCTGTCTCCGAGGCCCAACCTCTCTAGGTCATGGGGCTGGAAAGTTCATTTTGTCCGAGCACAGTGGCATATTCACATAATCCCAGCGACTCAGACAGCTGAGGCAGTAGGATCACAAATGCGAGGCCAGAGGCAGCCACACAACTTGGTGAGACCATATCTCAAACAGAAAAGGGGCAGGCTGTGTGGCTCAGTGGTATAGCACTTGCCTAGCATGCATGAGATGCTGGGTTCAAACCCCCAGAATGGGAGAAAACACAAAAAAGTTCATTTTGGTTCTAAACATATGGATAAACCCATACTCCAGATGCATAGCTGATGTGTGCAAGCCTTAGTGATTAAGGGAATAAGGTAATTTCTTATTTCCTGAACTTGACACTTCCCCACATACCTTACTGTAAAAACAAACAAACAAACCTCCCAAACCTCAAACACACACACATATACATCTATTGGATTAAGCTTTTCAGCTCCCCTACTGTGGGATAAGGGTTGCAAGCATCTTTATAAACCTTACTGCTAGAGCCTAAGATTGATTTGCCATAAAGTCCTATTGTTGTTAGGTGCCGTCAAGTTGGTATCCGTCTCATAGCGACCCTCTGTACAACAGGGGAAACACTGTTGTCAGTGCTTCTCTGCTCTTCATAGGGTTTTCAATGGCAGATTGATTTTTGGGAGTGACTTGCCAGGTCCTTCTCCCAAGCCTACAGCTTCTGGTATTCCCAGGCGGTCTCCCATCCAAGTATTAACCAGGCCCGACCCTGCTTAGCTTCCTAGATCTGACAGGATCGGATGCCACAGGGCTATGGCTGCAGGCAAAGTCCTATTAGGTAACAAGTAAAATTTCAAAGTGAGTATGATGCAGTGTTTGTAAAAATCAAGCATCCACAGGAGTTCGATAAATACTTTTGTTTGTGATGGATTTTATATTAATACACCATTATTCATCTAGGTGCCTAGATTCAAGTCAGAATTTTTCCTATTACCATCTTTTCTTTTCCTAATTTAAATATACTAATATTATATAACGTCTTTCACATGAAAGTCTGTCTGGTCACTTGCACCCAGGAGAGCCCTTTAGAACAGACATCTTTCTATAGAGAACTTGAGGTTTAGAAACTGAAAAGGCTCTTGCAAGGCATATGACAACTAAATCAGAGACTATAAGACAAACACAGGCTCTGAACTTTACTGTTCAGGTCATTACGGGTTTTAATTAAAGAGAAGTCAGAACCCCAAAACATTTAGATACAGTCACTTCTCAGCGTTAAGCTACATTGTTGTTAGTTTGGATTATTGCTGAGCGCCCTGCAACGGAAGGAGAATGTGGCTTCTGTTTTACTTTACTGATTTTCTTTTTCTTTTGCATTACCTGGGGTTGAATGCAGGACCTCATGCAAGCTAGGCAAGTGCTCTACCACTGAGCCTAACCCCCAGCCCCTTTCTAATTTTTATTTTGAGACAAGGTCTTGCTAATTCGTGCGGGCTTGCCTCTGGCCTCAAATCTGTGTTCTTCCTGGCTGTCCCTCCCTAGTGTCTGGGACTACAGGTGTATGCCACCATGCCTGGCTTAGGCCTGATTGATCTTCAATGCAGCTCACCTACTGTTGACAGGAACGAGTAGAGTGACTGGATCTGGCTAACCCCTCTGCATGCCAACTCTATTCGGTTTACGTGTTTTTTCTCCCAGTAACTTTGTTGTTGTTGTTGTTGTTAGGTGCCGTCGAGTCGGTATCCGACTCATAGCGACCCTCATAGGGTTTTCAATGGCTGACTGTTTCGGGATTGCCTTGGGAGTGGGTTGCCACGTCCTTCTCCCATTTTGCGGTGCTGGGAATCGAACTCGGGACCTTAAGAGACTGCAGCGTAGTGCTCTACCAACTGAGCTAAATCCCAGCCCCGGTAACTTTGGTGAGGTGATAAAAACCATGTTCCGTTTTGGAAAAAAACAATCATGAAATAAAAAACAAAACTGTGAGGACTGTGGATCAGCTCCCTTGGTTAAGGTGTGAAGACACAGACAGAGAACAGGTAATACCAGCAAAGCTGTGCTTTGGCTGAAAGTGGGAGCTTCTATTTGGGGGGGCCCTTGGATCTGGGAGGTGTTCCTGTGAGTGTCAAAAATGCACTGAGCTGTTGGAACTATCAGACTAGAAACCTGGCATTCTCATCCAAGGGCTTTAAAGCTCTGGGATGAAATTTGAAGGTCTTCTGGGTTTGGAAAAATCCACTTCCGGTGGGGGAAGTGCATATGGCTTGGTTACAACATCGCTCTCTCAGGAAGCCTCGCTCCATGGCACTCTGTTAACTGTTTAAAAAGTGGGAAGTTCTGAGCCTGACTCGTGCAGAACGCCAGACGGAAAATGGAGAAGAGCCGCCCACTACATCTGCTCTAATCTTTGCTTTGATGTGAGGTAAGAGGCATGGGAGGGGACACCAAATAGAGCAGGCAGTTTATATTTCTCTCACCAGGACAAATTAATAAAGACAAAACCTAATTTTCCCCTCCTCTTACCCATTCTTATTCCTCCTCAATATTTTTCCTCTTTCTAAGATTCCTGCTTTGTTTGAGAAGCTTAATATTTGGCTGCCTCGTGAAGAAATGGGTATAGTGACAGATGAAAGACTTGTATTCATCGTATAATTCAGAGTAAGGGGAAAAAATCGACTGCTGTGCATTTAAGATTCTAACAACCTTGCAATTTTGTACAGTCGTTTCCCCACCCGTTCTTTTGAAGAAATCTGCTTTTATTCTGTTAATAACTAACCACAGTTGCAGCAGCATGGATCCGATTAGCAGTTCTTATGACACAAAGGGGAGAAGGAAAAAAAAAAAAAAGAAAAAGAAAAAAACTGTGAACACTGTTGCCAATTTGTCCACCTGGCCCAGGAGAAAGATTAGCGGGTCGCCTGCCTGCTCTTTCTCCCACTGGATCCCTGCTCTCTGCCGCTAGGTGAAGACAAGTCCTTTGAAATCCCAGGGACTTTCCTCCTTGAGTACAAGTTTCACTCGCCTCCGTCCTTCATGGTCACAAACTTCTTATTCTGGGTTCCAACGCTTCCTGACAACTCTGCCTATAAGCATGGGTAGCGATGAAAGTGCCACAAGCTGAGGCTTACTCCCTTTGAGGCACTCTGCGTCTAAAAGAGAATACATCAGAAGTGCGCACGCTCTGTCCTGCAGGCACGAGGGACCAGGTTTGCAGACCAGAATGTGGTAGACGTGACCAATGAACAGAAACCTTGATGCTGTTTCCGGATGTGAGAGGAGAGAGGAAAAGATACACAGTCTGGGAATACTGGGATTTGAGAAAGTAGCACGGAATGTATAAAACTAGGCTAAACAGCTAAAAACACTACTATTAGGCAACATGTTGTTGTTGTTAGGTACCGTCGAGTCGGTATCCGACTCATAGCGACCCTCTGTACAACAGGGGAAACACCATTGTCAGTGCTTCTCTGCTGTTCATCGGGTTTTCAATAGCAGATTGATTCTTGGGAGGGGGTTGCCAGGTCCTTCTCCCAAGCCTACAGCTTCTGGTGTTCCCAGGTGATCTCCCATCCAGGTACTAACCAGGCCCGACCCCGCTTAGCTTCCGAGATCTGACGGGATCTGATGCCACCGGGCTACCGCTGCAGGCATTAGGCAACATGGTTCCTATATATTTTCTATTTAGTTAAAAAATTATCATTTATGTACTAAATAATAATATACTATTTTCTGAAAGATTTTAAGAACTCATTGCATTTTAATGAGGCTAAATGGGAATTTATTTTTGGGATAAGACTTATAACTTCTACACCCTTGGCATAAAAGTACTTTCTAAAGTAAAGAGACAGAAATTAGCAGATCGGGAGGTGGAGGCAGGAGGATCACAAGTTTAAGACCAGAGGCAGTCTGCGTAACTTAGCGAGACCCTGTCTCAAAAAGTAAAAAATGAGCTGGGGGTGCAGCTCAGTGGTCCAGCACTTGCAAAGCATGCAAGCGCGAGACCCTGGGTCCAACACCCAGTACTACAAAAAAAAAAAAAAAGAGAGAGAGAGAGAGAGACAGACAGACAGACAGACAGAAACTAAAGCATCGTGCTGAGCTGAAAAGCTTCAAAAATCCAAGGCTTCTGAGGGTGAGCTTCAGGATTTAAAGGGATAGCTAACACCTCATTGTTCACATTTAAAGGTCATAAGCACCTGCCGATGTTGCTCTGACATCACAGTTTGTGGCATAACATAGTTCTGGTTTTCAATCAATGGTTTTTCAAGAGGTCAGAGATGCTCAGTGAAGCTTGAAGTAACCAAGTGCCAAACCCTTCGCTAGTGTGGATCTTGGGAGGCTGCTATGGTTAAAGCCAAGCCCTCTAGCGCACACTAGTCTGGGGCAGCCCAGGTGGGAAGCAGTGGCCATGCTCTCTGGGACATGCCTTGTAGGAGCATGCAATGGTCAGAAGCAGGGCCCAGCCGTGGACAAAGCTAAACTCTCTGGGATGCACCCAGGTCTGGAGCCACTTATAAAGAGGACCATTTCAGGGTGCATGACAAAGACTGTGAGGACATGGAAAGGAGCTAGTATAGGCTGAACCACACCCTCATGCATATTTATCATGAACTCTTTTAAATATACAGTAGTTACACTATCCTTTTCATTAATAGATCTTTTTTCTTCTGTTCATCACCTTGCAGTATCTATAGCATAGTATTTACATGTGGCTGGAGCCCAAATTCTAGCCACTGGCTAGTATCTCACTGCTCCTTTTTTATCCACCATCGCCACCCCTGGCTGCTTGGCAAATGGGAGTATTGCCCAGGGATGGACAAAACTCTCTCCCAGACCCAGTCTGTTCCTCACTGGCCATTTTCTGGAAGAAAGGCTTACGAGTTGATAATAGACACTTATTTATAAAAGCTGAATAATCGAAAACTTGGATATTAGACAATTCCAGAATTTTGCTGCAGTACTTATATGGCACAATTGATGTTTATACGATGGATCAGAATTAGGTAGGGTTCTACATATATAAAGATCTGGTGTACACGGACAAGTCTTAGAACCATTATTTCAAGTTCTGTTCCTTTCTCTCTCTCTTTTTTTTATTAGTGTTTTTTTTTTTTTTTGGTTTGTTTTGTTTGTGTGTGTGTACAACTTAATGGGTTTCATTATGGCATCCCCTGCATGTGTATCATTGTGTATTACTCACGTTCATCTCCTCATTACCCTCTCCTTCCCTCTGTTGATTCTCTTCCTGCCCCTTCTGCCTGCATTTTTTGTTTGTGTGTGCTTTTGCCTTTCAGAGCAAAATGTGACATTTCTCTTTCTTTCTCCCAGAGTTCTGTTCTGAAGAGGAAAGAAAGTAGAATCTATCACAGTTGGGTCCCTTCCAGGCGGCTGAGAAGATGAACGATCAAATGAAGTGTGGAAACACAAAGGCACAGAGATGGCTCTAAGCCACGGGAGGAAAGGTATAGAAGTAATTAATTCCAGAACTTTCTTTTCTTGGATTCCTATTTTTTCCAGAACTGTGCCTTCTTCAATTTGGCCAACATTTATCAAGCACCCCCTGCTGGTTGGGCATTGTTCTTACACTGATGATGGAACATGTCAGGGGGATGTCAAATCCCTTGGGCTGAAGAGGTCAGTAGCCACCTGGTGAAGGGAGAGGTTTCAGTTGGGTCTCAAAGATAAGTAGGAGTTTTCTGGGCTAATAACAGGTGGGATGGGTATTCCAAGGCAAAAGGAATAGCACGTTATTTTTAGATTCTGCTCTATGGGCAAATATTTTGACTAAAGTCATGGTCACTAGTACTGAAATAGGGAATCCCGAGCTAGTTCCCTTACTCCTAATGGGAGAAAGGGAGGAAGGCAGGCAGGCAGGAAGGCAAAGGAACTTAGGTTTGGTTCTCTAAAAGCATGATACATTTTTGCGTCTTTTCAAGAATTTACATGACACGATCCTTACATTTTGCCTGAAATGCACTCAAAGTAATAATTATGAAAATGAAGGATTTTATTACTAACTGACTTAGGCCTAAGACCTAATGGTACTTTTCACAAGAAGTTTTTTTTTCTATGACATTACTTCTAACTAGCTCTAGAAAGTTTAGAACAAATTGTCAATGTGCTGCCCTTAAGTGAGCTATTTATCCCTAAGCATTTCTGTGACCAATAACTAAATGATCTTAACTGAGAATACTAGGTTCTTCTTAAATCATTCCTAGGGACACTGTTGGGAGCGTTCACTGTGCTGGACACAGGAGGTCTCTTCCATATTCCAGAAGCATTTTTTCTGCCATCTGCTTTTCCCTATTCAGTCTCTACATTTTTGGGAACCCTAGGGTCTAATCCTCAGAATTATTCTCTGAATATTTCCCAACTGTTTATTGTTGTTGTTGTTGTTGTTGTTGTTGTTGTTGCAGGGACTATCAAGTCAGGTCCTACTTGTAGTGACCCTGTGTACAACAGAATGAAATACTCCTCAACTTTGTCCCAGGCTCACGACCTTTTTTATGTTTCAGCCCATTGTTGCTGACACTGTGTCAATCCATCTACTTGTGGGGCATTCTTTTTTTCATTGACCCGCCACTCTCCAACATGATGTCCTTCTCCAGGGACTGGTCCCTCCTGACTACATGTCCAAAATATGTCTGTACTTCTAGGATAGACCTGTTGGTTCTTTTGGCAGTTCATGGTTTATTTAAAATTCATCTCCCGCACAATTCAAAAGCATCAATTCTTTGTCTCCCTTAGTCAACATCCAGCTTTCACAACCATATGATGCAATTGCAAATACCACGGCATGAGTCAGGTGCACCTTTGTCTTCAGTGTGACATCTTTATTCTTCAACACATTAAAGAGGTCTTTTGCAACAACTTTTTGCAATGCAATACGTCTTTTGATTTCTTGACTGCTGTTTCTGTGGGTATTGATTGTAGAACCAAGTAAAGCAAAATCTTGGACAATCTCAGTCTTTTCTCCACTTATCATGAAATTGTGTACTGACTCAGTTGCAAGGATTTTTTGTTTTCTGGATATTGGGGCACAGCCCATACTGAAGGCTATATTCTTTGATTTTTATCAGTAAATGTTTCAAATCCCCTTCACTTGCAGCAAGCCGAGTTGTGTCATCTGCATAATGTAGGATGTTAATGAGTCTTCCTTCAATCCTGATGCTGCATTATTTTTCATAAAGTCCACCTTCTCAGATTACTTGCTCAGCATAGTGATTCAAGAGGTACAGTGAAAGGATACAGCCCTGACGCACACCTTTCTTGATTTTAAAGCAGGCAGTGTTTCCTTGTCCTGTTTGAATGACTGCCTGCTGGTCCATGTACAGATTCCTCATGAGTACAACAAAGTGCCGTGGTATTCCCATTCTTCACAGTGTTATCCACAATTTGTTATGATCCATACAGCCTTTACATAGTCAATAAAACATAGATAAGACATCTTTCTGGTATTCTCTGGTTTCAGTTATATTCACCTGACATCAGCAATGATGTCCCTGGTTACATCCCCTCTTCTGAATTGGCTTTTCTGACAGTTCCCTGTCTATATATTGGTGCAGTTGCTTTTGAATGATCCTTAGCAAAATCTTACTTGTGTGTGATAATTTCTACATTTGATTAGGTCCCCTTACCTGAGAATAGGCACAAATATGGATCTCTTCCAGTCAGTTGGACATGTAGCTGCTTTCCAAATCTCTTGGCATGAACAAGTGAGCACCTCCAATGCTCCATCTGTTTGTTGAAACATCTCAACTGGTATTCCATCAATTCCTGAAGCCTTGTGTTTTGCCAAAGCCTTCAAGGCAGTTTCCACTTCTTTTAGTACCATTGGTTCCTGATTTTATGCAATCTCTTGAAATGGTTGGTTATCCACCAGTTCTTTTTGGTATAATGACTCTGTATATTCCTTCCATCTTCTTTTGATGTTCCCTACGTCATTTAGTATTTTCCCTATAGAATGCTTCACTATTGTCACTCGAGGCTTGAATTTTTTTCTATAAGTCTTTAAGCTTGAGAAAAACAGAACATGTACTTCCCTTTTGGGTTTGTGTCTCCAGCTCTTTGCATATGTCATTATAATATTTGCTTTTGTCTTCTCAATCTGTCCTTTGAAATCTTCTGTTTTGTTCTTTAACTTAGTCATGTCTTCCTTTTACTTTAGCTGCTCAATGTTCGTCCAAGGGTAAGTTTCAGAGTCTCTTTTGACATGTAATTTAGTCTTTTCTTCTTTTCCTTTTTTTAAAAACCTTTTGCTTCCCTCATGAATGATGTCCTTGATGTCATGCCACAAGCTGTCTGGTCTTCGACCATTAGAGCCTAACACATCAAATCTGTTCTTGAGATGGTCTCTGAACTCTGGTGGGATATACTCAAGGTCATACCTTGCTCTCGTACATTTGTTGTAATTTTCTTCAGTTTCAGTTTGAACCTACACACGAGCAGTTGATGTTCTGATCCATAATCAGCACCTGGTCTTGTTCTGACTTTTGACATTGAGTTTCTCTTTTGTCTTTTTCCAGAAATGTAGTCAATTTGGTTCCTGTATGTTCCATCTGGTGAATTCCACGTTTATAGTTGCCATTTATGTTGGTGAAGGAATATATTTGCAATGCAAAGGTCATTGGTCTGACAAAATTCTATTATGTGATCTCCAGCATCATTTCTGTCACCTAGGCCATATTTTCCAACTACTGAGTCTTCTTTCTTTCCAATTTTTGCATTCCAGTCACCAGTAATTATCACTGTATCCTGATTGTGGGCTGGGGTTTAGCTCAGTTGGTAGAGCGCTGCACTGCAGTCTCTGAGGTCCTGAGTTCAATTCCCAGTACCACAAAAATGGGAGAAGGGCCTGGCAATCCACTCCCAAGGCAATCCCGAAACAGCCATTGAAAACCCTAAGAGGGTCACTATGAGTCGGATACCGACTCGACGGCTCCTAACAACAACAACAGCAACAATCCTGATTGTATGTTTGATCAATTTCAGACTGCAGAAGGTGGTAAAAATCTTTCCTTTCCTCATTTGTGGCCTTAGTGGTGGGTGCGTAAATTTGAATTGTTGATGTTGTTAGGTGCCTTCAAGTCGGTATCCGACTCATAGCGACCCTCATAGGGTTTTCAATGGCTGACTGTTTCGGGATTGCCTTGGGAGTGGATTGCCAGGTCCTTCTCCCATTTTTGCGGTGCTGGGAATTGAACTCGGGGCCTCAGAGACTGCAGCGCAGCGCTCTACCAACTGAGCTAAATCCCAGCCCAAATTTGAATAGTAGTCATATTAACAGCCTTCCTTGTAGGCATATGGATATTATCCTATCACTGACAGCAAAGTACTTCAGGACAGATCTTGAGATGTCTTTTTTGATGATGAATGCAACCCCATTTCTCTTTAATTTGTCACTCCCAGCACAGTAGACCATAGGATTATCTGATTCACAATGGCCCATGCCAGTCCATTGTAACTCACTGATGCCCACAATGCTGATGTTGATGTGCTCCGTTTCCCTTTTGGACAATTACTAATTTTCCTACTTTCATACTACGTACATTCCACATTCCAATTATTAATGGATGTTTACAGTTGTTTCTTCTCCTTTTGAGTTGTGGCACATCAGCAAATGGAGGGGCCCTGGGGCTTTACTCCATTCCCATCATTAAGGTCAACTGTACTTTGAGGAGGTACTTCTTCCCCAATTGTCTCTTGAGTGCCTTCCAACCAGGGGGGCTCACTGTCCAGCTCTCTATCTGACGGTATTTCTGTGGTGTTCATAGGGTTTTTGATGACTAATTGTTTCAGAAGTGGTTAGCCATGTCCTTCTCCCTAAGTGTGTCTTAGTCTGGAAGTTCAGCTGAAACCCGTCTACCACCGGTGACCCTGCTGGTATCTGTAATACCGGTGGCATAGCTTTAAGCATCATAGCAACATGCAAGCCCCCACAGTAGGGTAGAGGGACTGCAAGTAATAACCACCCACAGAGTTTTAAAAAACCTTTCTAAAAAGATGCGGTGAGAGACCTGTGAAGTCAGCACTTCTGCAGCTTTCTCAGATGCTCGGTGTAAGTAGCGTTGGCAACCACCCACCTTCAGAATCAGAAGGTGGGTGCAGGGCCCAGCAATCTGTGTTTCCACAAGAATTCCAGGGGATTGTGATACAGAGTAGGGACCTATGCCATCTCAGCTACAACCCCAATGAGTCACAAGCTTAGAACTCCCACAGAAACAATGCCCCTGTACCCAAATTCTTATATCCAAATGGCCTGTTCGAAATCTCCCTCTGAATGGTTAATAAGAATCTCATATGTAACGTAGTCAAAGCCAACCTTTTTATTCCCCCTTCACATACCTGCTCCTTCATCTTCCATTATAAAGACACCACTTCCCTAACTACTGTCATGTGCACATGTAGCTGAAACCAATCTTCCCTAGCATCCTGCAGTGGCCTCCAAGCTCCTAATTTTGCCCTTATACCTTATAATGTATGCCCTGTGCAGCAGCCAAAATGATCCATTAAAACCTAAATTGGCTTATGCCACTCCATGCCTAGTCAATGTTCTGGTGGTCTCCCATCACACCTCAACTAAATCCTAATCATAACCCACAAAGTCCTGTAGAGTAGATTCCCATCAGCCATGATGGTACATTTCAAGACCCCTTGTAGACACCTGAAACTGCAGATGATATGTAATCCTACATACACTATTGGGAGAAGGACCCAGCAACCCACTCCCAAAAATCAATCTGCCATTGAAAACCCTATGAACAGCAGAGAAACACTGACAATAGTGTTTCACCTGTTGTACACAGGGTTGCTATGAGTTGGATACGGACTCGATGGCACCTGACAACAACAACAACAACAACAACAACATACACTGTGGTTTTCCCTATACATAAATATGTATGAGAAAGCTCTATCTACAGGTTAGGTATAATAAATCAATATCGATAATAATAAAGTAGAATAATTATAACTAATTATAATTAGTAAAAGTTATGTCAGTGGTGTCTTTCTCAGAATGTAAGTTTTGTTTTTGTTTTTGGGAGTGCATGTGTTCTTCTCTTGGTCCACTATGCCGTTCTCCATCATATGTCCTCCTGCATTCCCCCACAGTACCAGAGCGTATCTGGCCTCTCATAAACCATTTGCTGGTGCCTCTCTTACACTGTTAGGAATAGAGAGCTTCTATTGGGCATCTTCCTCCAGAGGAGCCCCGTTTCACTTCAACTGAAGACTTCCCTCGGATGGTACCTTTCTTTTCAGCTGAGTTCTAGTTGGCAGACACGTGGCAGCAACCTCCTTGGCAGATGGAGCGTTTCCAGTAATCTTTATAGTCTTCCAGCCAAACCCATTCCTGCCTCTGGGTGCCCATCCTCTCCGTGCGGCGAAGGGCTTGGCGCTGCTTGTTCCAGGTGATCCCTTGCTGAACTCTTCACACAGGCTCAGTGCTCGCTGGTGCTCAGCGCCTTTCTTCTTCACTATTTCATAACACATTTGTTTCTACTACGCATCTTAGCAACCTCAGCAGATGACTTTAGTATGCTTTTGGTTCTTTTTCTAAGTTGGCCACCTCCACCTTTTCACGTAAAGGAAGCACTCTGCTGTGTCGTCTTGGCATAGCCAAGTGGCCGGCATCACAACTCTCGCACTTCAGGGCCATGACTGCATAAAGCAAGGGTTAACTGAACACAAGCACCGAGATGTGACTGTCGATCTGATAACCACAGTCAGCTAACCGTGTGTGGTGTTCAGTGTTGATCTGATGGACAGAGGGGTGCTGCCCATTCTTTGTGCGATGGAGCAGGAGGGCCAGAGATTTTAGCTCATTGCACTACTAGTGCAGTGCAGAGAATACTGCACTATTTCGCTTATGAAGGTTTGTGTTTCTGGGATATTTCATTTAATATTTTCGAGCCACGGTTGACCACGGGTAACTGAAAACTCAGCCAGCGGGTCCTTAGCTCCTCTCTAGTGCAGCTGCCGCCCTGTTCCGCTCTGGTTGCCCCTCCGCCACTGTGCTCCAGCCCTGCTGGCCTTCGCATGTGTCTTCTGCCCCGCACACCAGGTTCAGGGCGGAGTCGGGGCCTTTGAATGTGCTTTCTTCTCTTCCTGTCCTGTTGTTGTTGTTAGGTACCGTCAAGTCGGGTCCGACTCACAGCGACCCTCCATAGGGTTTTCAATGGCTCATTGTTTTGGGATTGCCTTGGGAGTGGATTGCCACCTCCTCCTCCCATTTTTGTGGTGCCAGGAATCAAACTTGGGACCTCAGAGATTGCAGAGCGGCGCTCTACCAATTGAGCTAAATCCCAGCCCTAATGTTGTTGTTAGGTGCCATCGAGTTGTGTCCAACTCATTGTGACCCTTACAGGGTTTTCAATGGCTGATTGTTTCGGGATTGCCTGGGGCGTGGATTGCCACGTCCTTCTCCCATTTTTGTGGTGCTGGGAATTGAACTTGGGACCTCAGAGACTGTAGAGCAGCGCTCTACCAACTGAGCTAAATCCCAGCCCGTCTTCCTGTCCTAGACCCTCACATATCTTGCTTCTGCTCTTCCTTTACTTCTCTTGTTCAAATATTAATTTCTAAGAGATACCATCCCTATCTACTGATATCTATAGAAGTAACCTGACTTTTCCCCTAGCCAAATCTGACAATAAGGTATATACCTCTTTGTGTACTTCCCGATTCTTCCATTAGAGTTTAAGCTTCATGAGGACAGGGCCCTTTGCGTCCACGTCTAGTGCATTTTCCCCAGTCTCTAGAAATGTGCCTGTGACCTACTTTGCTGAAATAATGAATGAAATAAGAAACGGATAAATGAAGGAAGGAAAATGAGCAACTGGACAATTTGGCCTTCTACAGGACCTCACCTGATACCCATCAGCAAAACTGAAACATACTTCGTTTGTAAAACCATTCAGTGGAGTGATACACTTGGCACCTTCAGCAAGGTCATGCTCTTGGCACTGTGCTGTATGCATTTAATGCTGTTTGCAAGCACAAGAACTATGTCACTTTCTGTTTGCAAGGAAGAACATCAACATTAACAATTCCCGGTTATATCATTTATAAACATGCAGATGTGGATTATTAAAGATTAATGCATTTTAGGATTGGTGTCGGCATTCCGTTTGTCTCACGCCGAACTCAATTCTGTTCTTCATTAGTCAATGACAACCCACATCACCCAGTTATGGAAGGGGAATCAGAGGTGCAAGGGTGTGAATTGAGAATAAGTGATGAAACTGATTAGTAAGAGACTTAACAGCTATAATCAATCAACACATCATCATAATCCTGGCTCCAGGGTTACCAGAAGGTAGGGAAATAAACCATAACACTCGCTGCATAATGGCTTTGTTTCTTCCACAGCAGTGACTAATTCCCTTTTAGAAAGCCCAATAATACTTCAGAAGTTTAGGAACACTTTGGCTAAAAGCACTATCCATTTTGTCACCATTTTCCAAAATGTAATCAAGTGGTTTTTGAATTTTTTAGTTCACAGAAACTTCGTCCTCTCAGTTCTGAGTCCTCGATACAGCAGGTCAATGTCAACAGCCGTTTGGCAGGGGCGGCACATTGCCAATTCAACAACAAGCAACAACAATTCTGCAACAAGACTGGCTGAGCACAGGTCTGGAGCGGTGAGTCGCTCAGCTCCACAAATGAAAGCCAGTGATGCACAAGGACAGTGTAGGAAATAAAAGGACCCTGGGGACTTGGGCGTGGACTCCTGGGGCCACCACAGAAGGGTGCGAGTCACTGCCTGGCCGGCAGAGCAAGAGGAAGGTAGACAGTTCTGCTTTGGTGACAGAGGGGTTCCTGCACCTTCGCATACAGACCAGAGGGAGGAGGAAGGGATGGAAGATGACAGAGGAGCTCAACCGTAACAACAGACCTCATTCTTAACTAAGAGGGAGAGTGAAGCCAAGTGACAAAGTGCTTTTTGTTTTGTTTTGTTTTGGTGGTACTGGGGGTTGAACCCAGGGGCCTCTCGCTTGCATGCTCTGCAAGTGCTGGACCACTGAGCTACACCCTCAGCCCATTTTTTTACTTTTTTGAGACAGGGTCTCGCTAAATTATGCAGACTGCCTCTGGTCTCGAACTTGCGATCCTCCCGCCTCTGCCACCTGAGCAGCTGGGATTACAGGCATGCGCTACCGCGCCTGGCCAGAAAGTGCATTTTGAAAAATTCCCAGTGTCCTCTTATTCCTGCATGTGGGAGAAGGGGGCGAGGCTTAATTTGCAATGTGTTGGAAGGGGATACTTGAAAAGACTTTTGCTTTTGGCCAACAGAAACCACCCTCACGCCCTACCCAGGAGAACACCTGCCTGGGGTGGGTGCTGAAGAAGGGGGCCCAGGATGTTGGTGGCTGCTTCGAGGCCAGTGAACCTGCAAGGGCAGAGTCTCCAGAACCAGGACCTTGATGTGAATTTTCAGATGGCTGAAGGGGAGGCTACGCGTCACGGTGCCAGGATCCGAAGCCGACGCGACTGTATACCATTTTGTCTCTAAAGATAAAATGCAGCGCTACTTTCTTAACTGTTGCTAAGCGTCATTTCGAAAGGACTGGAAATTACTGTTTTGTGCAACACAGATATTTTACATTGTAAGGGGAAGAAATACTGGCTAAGTTCTCTTTGGTCTGTAGAACTGCTGAATTGATGTTTTCTGTGCCGCCAAAGATTAAAAACATGGATGCATCAATGGCATGTTGTGTTACATTTTTTTTTTTTCCCTGCTCAGTTTGCCAATAAGTGTCATGTAGCTTCCTGGGAACGGGCTGTTGCAGGATTTCTACCTCTGGAGGAGCCAAAAAGGAACACGTGAGAGAGGTTCTGAAATAAGATTATCAGGTAGGGGGACTGTGCAGATGTTCAAATAAGAAATTTCTGTTGTCACGGCAATGCCATTGTGGAACCTACTAATGGCATCCTGAAAGGAAGCTGGTTTAGAAATATTTACATACAGAAATAAACTTGTAATTTTACTCCAAGTTCTCCTCAGGCTAAATTAAATGTGGGAAATATATTTATTGGGGATATGTTAGGATTTAGCCCTAAAAAGATTAAAAAATCTAGAGGGAATGGATTAAATAAAAGGTAGATGCTGGTTTGCGTCCTCTGTGGCTCATTTTATAGCTCCTAATCTTGACAAATGATACCAGGAACTATCATTTCCTTTCTCTAAAAACCCTTCCTGCTCACTCTGGCCCATGACTAACTCCTCTCTGTCATTCATCTTTCTCTTTCCTGTTACAGCGTCTTTCCAGAATCTGCTTGCCTGAATGGCAAATGAAGCAAGAAAATTAGGTTTTTTTGACCTGAATATCTTCTTGCTTGTATCTGCAGCTATATCAGCTCCTACAGGCATCTACTTAGCACCCTGGTGCCAAGGAGGGTGGATCTAGGGGAAGTGGCCCGGGGAGTTATTTCCACATGCAGAACTCATGCATTTATTGTCGGAGGAGGTAGAAATTCCGCGTGGCAAGCTGGTAGGCTGAATGTGTGTCTCCCCATGTAGGAACTGACATTGACGGTTCCCGAGGCAGGGCTTAATCATGATGGGACTGGCGTTTCTTGAGAGCGCAAGGGCCATCTCTGGCCAAACCTTCCCTACAGGCTCTACCATGCAGGCCATTTCTTTCTTCTTTTTTATTTTGAGACAGGGTATCGTTAAGTTGCACAGGCTGCCTCTGGTCTCAAACTCGTGATTCTTCTGCCCAGCCCCTCCTGAGTCCATGGGATTACGGGTGTGTGCCACTGTGCCTGGATCATGGGATCTTTTTCAAAATATAGCAACTGGAGGCATTTTCCAGGCAGGAGTCTATGCTAGTGAAGGGGCACAGGGTGCCTACTGGGGTGAGGACTCATGTGCAAGGGTGCTAGGGTGCAGCTGGCTGGAGGGAAGGAAAAGAAAGAAAGAGAGGGGTATACCCAGAAAGAGGGGAACAGGGAGGGCCAAAGAGTCCTCTCAATCTAGCCCTCCTTTCAAGGTCTTTGAGCCCTTAACCCAGCCTTCATTCTCATTCAGCCAGCAGTCAGTCTGGGGGGCACGGGTGGGTGGGTGCGGTGGATGCCTCAAACGGCAAAGCACACAGCAAAGCTCTCATAAAACTTTTTTTAAAAGAGGGAATTTCTCTTTTGTATTTGATGCAACTCTTGTCTCTGACAGTTAGGAAGATGTGCCGTTGACTGGCCTTCTTAGAATAAACACTGGTACCATGCAGAAAGAATGGCTGGAATCCCAATGTCCATTTGGTGGGTGCTAAGGTAAACACCGGGCTGGGATTTATCTCAGTTGGTAGAGTGCTGCACTGCAGTCTCTGAGGTCCCAGGTTCGATTCCCAGCACCGCAAAAATGGGAGAAGGACGTGGCAACCCACTCCCTAGGTAATCCCGAAACATTCAGCCATTTAAAACCCTATGAGAGTCGCTATGAGTCGGACTCAACTCGATAGCACCTAACAGCAACAACAACAACAACAACAACAACAACAACAACAAGGTAAACACCTAACTTTGTATTTCTGGTCCTAATCTATTAGCATCAGTGGCCTTCTGTGGTCACATGCAAGTGACAACTCCACCTGAAAGTAGACTTGGTTCACAGCCTAAATGCCCAAAAAAGAATGAGGAAGCTTTCACTCGGAAATGTACTAACAAAACCAATGAACTACCATCAGCCAACAGCCTACAATTTAAAGGTTTAGAAACAGTATCCACCAGACCATGAACAGTTCATATAGGCCCAACCCCCATTGCACGTCCACCCTTCAAAATACGTAACCTGGCTGCTGCCTGCAGTACACACAAGGAGAGCTGAGAGCAGCCACTGGCCAACAGAACGAACGTTCTGAGAAGTTTGGCTTATTTACACTTTTGTTTGTTAGTAAACAGGAGTGGCTGGCTCAGGAGGTAAGACACGTGACACGAGTTATCTATGGATCCCTGGCAACAAGCGCTGAGCCCGCCTGCACTGCGCTGGGGGAACTTGGCCCAGTGAGGACCCAGCCAGCACGTTCAAACCCGGCAGGCTTTTCTCTGTAAACCAAAGGACAAAAGTCTAGGATATAACCCAAGAAACGCCAGAAAGTGCAATGTGATGAGACTATTTATTAGAAGAGAAGGTATTTACTATCATAGATTTCAGAATTAACTCCACCTGACATTAGATTTGCTTAATTTATGTGTATATATGTGCATCCTACCAGAGAGAAAGACGAGATATTTTCATACCTAAAAACAAATGCAAAGATATGGAATCAGCCAAAGTGCCCCTCAACAGAAGAATGGATAAAAAAACTATGGTATATATACACAATGGAATACTATTCAGCAATCAAGAAAGATGAAATAGGGTCATTCGCAGCAAAATGGATGGAATTAGAGAAAATTATTTTAAGTGAACGAACACAAGC
>VMDO01001250.1:0-141830 GCA_007922755.1 Pedetes capensis
GGGGGGGGCTGGAGTAGGCTGAACTGCTGCCTGAAGAACAGTGATGGAATGAGTCAGGAGCAGCCCCTGCAGAAGGCCCTGGGTGAGGCTGAGATCAGAGGCCTCCCAGCGCTAAGTAGAGCCTTCACTCCACAGCGGGAGGGCACCCTGATGGGCACAGCCATTGGCACCTGCTTCGGCTACTGGCTGGGTGTCTCGTCTTTCATTTACTTCCTCGCCTACTTGTGCAATGCCCAGATCACCATGCTTCAGATGTTGGCACTGCTGGTAAGGAACCTGGCGTGGTGGTGGGCAAGGGTGGTCTTTAAAGGAGTAGCTAGATGTGGATCTTCTGTCCGAGGGCCTCTGGGCCTGGAATGGGAGGAGCAGGTCAGTAGACCAGTTATTTCCCAGGGTTGTCCTGCAGGGCCAGAGGCCAGCCCAGCCTCACTGATCTTCCTCTTCACTGTCCCTCTCCCCAGGGCTATGGCCTCTTTGGGCACTGCATTGTCCTGTTCATCACCTATAACATCCACCTCCATGCTCTCTTCTACCTTTTCTGGCTGCTGGTAGGCGGACTGTCCACCATGCGCATGGTAAGCTGGTAAGAGGTTTCCATGGGTGGCTGTCCTCCTGGGGAGTTAGGGAGAAGCTCCAAGCTTTCCACCCCACACAGGGCTCTAGAAGGACCTACTGACAGTTCTGCCCTGGGTCTGGGGTGTCTTCCTCCACCCCTCACTTTGAAACCAGGCCCCCCTGAGCTGTATTCCTGTGGCCCTAGGTGGCAGTGTTGGTGTCACGGACTGTGGGCCCCACCCAGCGGCTGCTCCTCTGTGGCACGCTGGCTGCCCTGCACATGCTTTTCCTGCTCTATCTGCATTTCGCCTACCACAAGGTGGTAGAGGGTAAGTAGCAAGAGAGCCCGCATGGAAGAGGGGGCAGAACAGCTGCCCAGAGCAGAGGGCTGGATGAGCTGACCCTGGGGGCTGGGCCCAGCCAGCTCTCACTCACCTTCCATCCTCCTTTCAGGGATACTGGACACGCTGGAGGGTCCCAACATCCCACCCATGCAGAGAGTCCCTAGGGATGTCCCTGCTGTGCTCCCTGCTGCCGGGCTTCCTGCCACCGTGCTCAATGCCACAGCTAAGGCTGTTGCGGTGACCCTACAGTCACACTGACCTCACCTGAAATCCTTGACCAGCCCTGTCTCCTTCAGCTGTGGCGTGGAGGAAGATTAAAGGACAGTACTGATGATGTGTGTCTTTTTGATGGGATCTGCAGTTATGACTGAACTGTAGCCGCATAAACACTTCCTTGACACCTGTTAGGGCATCTGAAGGGCAAAAGGCCAGGAACTCCTGGCCAGAACTGCACGGCTCTACAGCCAGTGCAGAAAGTGGGTCAGCTCCTCTGAGGCTCCCCCATCTCCTACCCTACCCCTCCTTTTTCTCCCGGTGTCTTGCTAAATATAGACTTGGTAATTAAAGAAGTCTGGAACTGCAGCTACTGTTCCAGTGGTTGTCCCTATCCCTCTACTTCCAGTGCACATTCCTGTTTTGTCAGCAGTGGTACCATCACATGGTCACCCAGGTGCAATAACAGGTAGAACAGGCCGACTACACAGAAGGCAGTTTATAGAACCTCCCACTGAGGGCAAGAGACACCTGACCCAAAGAACAGCAGGCAGGCCTCAAGCAGAAGAGCCATAATCCTAATGGAAAAGTGCACCAGGCTTGAGTATGCACTCAGTTGTACTTTGGGGAAGCCAGCAGAGCAATAACAATTGGACAGAACTTCCAGTTTAACCACATATCATTACAAGGACCTTGTGCACCTGGGCCATCGTGAAGCTAATTTTCCCAGGGAGCCCACATCTAAGCTAAACTTGCCTTTGCCCTGTTTTTACTGGGGCCATTTCCTTTCAGGGAACTTCTGTGTCCTTCAGAAGTCCTGTTATTCTTAAAAACAACAACTACTTAAATCTGCTCTGTTTAAGAACTCAGGTGGTTAGTAGCAGGAATGGGACCTGTGACTTCACTTAATACTGGGGGAAAGCGGGGAGTCTGGCTAGTTTGGGTTTTTGAGAAAAGTCTTGTCATGTAGCCCAGGCAGACTCAAACTCATGATCCTCCTAGCTCCCCAGTGCTAGGATTACAGGTATGGGCCACGACTGGCTTTTAATATTACTTTAATTTTTTTTTTTTTGGTCATTACCCTAGTAAACCTGGGTCAATAGTATCTTCCCCTCCTAATATAGGGACTACCAGAGGTGCCCTTCATTTGCCCTGTCCCCCTACTACCATCTTCAGTGGACAAAATCCTAACTGCAATGTGCCCTAGCCTACTTTACACGGGCGTCCACCTCTCCAGGTCGCTGATGACGGCACCCCTTTATGTTGGCAATCCCATTCTCCCAGACGTTGAGACAATTTAGCTGTGGCACCTGGAGATGGACACCAGGACCCTGCATGTACCTGAAGGTCACTTACCCTTACCTAGGGCCCCTTCGCGCCGTCGCCCCCAACCCTCTTTGGGTGGCCATATTGACGGGGGAAATCCTCATGGACCGGAATCCCCACGTACGCTGCGCCTCGCGTCACCAGGCCAGGGGGCGGGGCGAGGCACGGATTAAAGGGCCTGGGGACCTCCAAACAGGATTCAGTGGCCGGGAATTGGCGAAGGCGGCGAGGGTCTAGGCTTTAGGAATAGGTAACCACGGGAGAATGAGCTAAAGGGCCGACATCAGTGTCAAACGCCATCTCCACGTGGTGAGCCTCCATTCTCCCTTCCCCACCCCTTGCCCCCACGGCTTTAGTCCTTTGCCTTCTTTCTGCAGCTCTCTAGCCCTACACCCAGAAGTGCCCCTCCGCTCCGTGCTCCTCGCCCCGGGCCATCGAGTGTGTGCGATCCTTGCGGATCCGCGTGGCTCAGGCCCGGCGGAGGGGCGGGGCGAGCGCCGGTGACGCGCCCGTTGCCATGGGAACCCGCCGCCCGCTCGGGCTCAGGAGCCGAAGCCGGAGCTGAAGCCCGCCGCCCGCCGCCCGCCGGAGCTGTCCTGCGAGTCAAGCGGCCGGCCCGGGGCAGCCGGGGTAGCCGGTCTGCAGACGGCGGGCAAGTGGGTGCGGCCTCCGCGCGAGACCGGTCCCGCGCGTCCTGAGCCGCCGCCGCCGCCGAAACCGCGCGAGAGAAGACCAGCGCCGGCAGACGACCGCCTAGACCCGGCTCGCGCGCCCGGCCCGCCGCCTCGACACGGACCACACGGTCCGCCCGGCCCGCGACCTCGGCGCCCTCTCATTCCAGGCCCGCTCTGGCTCCGGCCTCGGCCCTGGCTTCGGCGTTATTTGCCGCCGCCGCTGCCGCCACCTCTACCTCTGCCTACGCAGCCGCTGCAGCCTCTGCCTCAGCCACCGCCCCCGCTCCGTCCGCGACCCCAGCCGGGGCCCCGGCCCCAGCCCCGCCCCCGGCCCCGCCCGCGGCCCCGCAGACCTCTACCCCGGCCTGCAACCCCGCCCCGGCGGCCCAGCCGTGGCTACGATGCTGCCCAGCTCCATCCAGATTTCGGGCGAGCCGCTGTCAGGCGCCGAGGTGCGGGACATCTGCCGCGGCCTGCGCGACAACGCGGTGCGCCTGCTCTCCCTGCGCGGCTGCCGCCTGTGCGACCGCGACTTCGGCCGCATCTGCCGGGCCCTGGCCGGGGCCACGTCCCTGGCGCAGCTCAACCTTAACCTAGGCGTCGTGTCCAGCCCCAGCCGCATCAAGCAGCTGGCGGAAGCTCTGCGGACCAACCGCTCCATCCAGTCCCTCTTGTGAGTGTGTCTCGGGCACTGCGCCCCTCTACACACTCCCCCTGCCACCTCCTATTCCTCCACACGCCTTCCAGCACCTGTCTTCCCATCGACTCCCTTTTGCACCCCTTAACATACACCTCATCCCTCTGCCCATCCCTCATCCCTCTGCCCATCCCTCATCCCTCTGCAACCCACTCCAAGCACCTGCCCTATCTGGACTTTTCACATGCAGCTCGCAGGGGATGGGATACCCACCCCTTGCTGGCCGACAGTGTCGTATCTCCCCACCCTAACATCCACATTTACTTCAGGGAAGCAGCCCTGCAGTGCCCAAGAAGGAATACCCCCCAGTAGGACCAGAGCCCGGCCCCTACAATTCTTCCCCCTGAAGAACTCCAGTCCACCATCCATACACCCCTTCCCTACCCCTCCCTGTGTAATGTCCTGGATCCCAATCCCTGTCCCAGAAAAAGAAACCAAATTCCCTTTCTGTCTGTATGCCTTAGAATCGAGAATTTGCATTCTTCCTTCCCAGGCATCTCTCAGGGGAGGCACAGCTTCCCCAAATAGATAAGGCTGGTGACTACAATAACTCTGTTCTCTCCCCTCGCCCCCTAGCCTGCATGGAAGCCCCCTGACAGATGCAGGGCTGGCCTTGCTGAACCCAGCTCTGGCCCTCCACCCTGCCCTGGTGGCTCTCGACCTAGGGGACTGCATGCTGGGTGATGAAGCCATCAACCTCATCTGTGGCCTCCTCCCACCAGATGGGGCCAAATCTGGTGAGCAGGGCCCTGTTAAGGGCTTGGGCTGGTGTGGCTTTGATGAAAGTGAATGCAAAGGGAAGGAGGTGTGGCCCAGAGCTCAGAACTGGAAGGGGGAGGTGAGAATGTCTTTTTACCCTTGTCAGATAGAGGGAGGCTGGAGGACTGAGCAAGATGGAGACTAAAGGATCCAGGCAGGGGAGGCTCTCTGGTTGGGAGTGGGCTGACTCCCAGCGACCAGGGATACCCTAGAGACACGAGGTGGGGAAGGAGATGGAGGAGAGCCTGACTCTCTCCATCCTGGATTCACTATGATACTGCCCAGGTTTGAAGGAACTGACACTGAGTGCCAACCCTGGCATCACCCCTAAGGGCTGGAGCCGCCTTGCCATCGCTGTGGCCCACAGCTCCCAGGTCCGCGTTCTCAACCTGGACTACAATCCCCTGGGTGAGCTCAAGACCCCCCCTCCAATTCTCACTGCCCCAGGCCCTGTCCAGGAACCTCTGGCCATCACTGCCCTGTTAACCCCCCACATTGGGGAGGGAAGAGGTCTGAGGATAGGGAAGCAGCCATCCTGAGTGGAGCACCAGATGATCAAAGGCACATCAAAGCATCAGTTAGTAACCTTGGACATGACTTGCTTTATCCCTTCACTCACTGATCAGTGCTCCCCACCTGGCCCCCCACAATCAGGGGTTCCTAGCCAGGAGGTGGGAGGTCCAAGATTGTTAAGGTGATGGGGCAGCTGACCAGGAGCACGGCTTAACAGGCCTGTGGGTGAACACAGGTGAACGTGTGCATGTGTGCTGTCTCCCCAGGTGACCATGTGGCAGGAATGCTGGCTGTAGCTGTGGCCTCAAGCCGTACCCTAGAGGTCCTAGACTTGGAGGGCACAGGGCTCACCAACCAATCAGCTCAGGTGAGAAGCCACTGTACTTTGAGGACAAGCCAGGGAACAGGGTAGAAGTCAATCCATGCACCTGGGGACATACCTAAGTGGTGACAGGTTGGACCTAAGGGACCTGCCTGAACTGTGTTCATCCTTTTCTGTACTCTTCTCCCCCTTTCTCATCCCCAGACCCTGCTGGACATGGTAGAAAATTATCCCACGGCTTTGCGGAGCCTGGTGTTGGCTGAGAACAGCATTAGCCCAGAGCTTCAGCAGCAGATCTGTGACCTCCTCTCTGAGGGGGAAGAGGAGGAAGAGATGGCAGGAGGGGCTGGTGACACCCAGGAATGGGAGAGAGACCGGGAGCCTGCTGCCCACCAGAGGGGCAGCAGCTCCTGGATGTCCCCCAGCGGTAAGAACCCAGAGGGTTGATCAGAGCCAGGTCTGGAGGCAATTTGGAGCAAGAGAGATTGGGTGTGGGAAAGCAGGTAATCTCTCACCTATCTGTGGTCCCTACTGAGGAACAAGTGGTAACCTGAACACCCCTCTGCTTTCCACAGATCCCAGCTCTCAGATGGTGCTAATGACATCAGGACTAGGGGACAGTCTGTTGGCCGAGACTGAGATGTGACTCTTCACTTGGGCTTCTGCACATCATTACGTTGGTGTGCGTCCCCAGCACCTTCCCTCAGATGTCAGGGAAAGGACTGGGGGGGTGGGAGGGGGTGGTGCTGGGGCTCTGGCAGCTCCTGGCAGTGTCTGGGAGGCTCTGGAAGCTGTGAATGGCAACAGCCTTGTGAGGGCACTTGAACCCAGGGCACTGCCTCTGGACTTGTTGGCAGCTCTTGCTACAACCCGCTGGCTCGGAAGAGATTTTATAAACTCCACAACCTGGCATGTGGCTGTGGTCACTGGCAGGGTGGCTGAGGGGAGGAACTGGAACTACCACTGATCACCACTAGGGAGCAGTATCACCCCACTGTTCAAGCTCAGGCAGTGGCGCCCCGCCCCGGCCCCCAACAGGACAGGCCCAGGTGTAGGGCCTGAGGTTCCTGGGCAGCACCTCACATAAGCCCCAGACAACAGAGTGAAGAGTCTACTTCTAGAGCTGGGACAGATGGGACTCTACCTCTGAGGGGAGCCTCAGGGGCGCTGCTCTGGATAATTGAGGTGCCCTCTGTCCTGCTGCCTGAGGCTCTGTGCCCAGGGAAGCCCAAGGCAGAGCAGGGCAAAGGGTAGTCACTAGCCAAGACTAGGATAAAAACAGAACTGGGAATACTCAAAAATGGGATAAGGGTGGGAGAGGCAGACCATTAAGTCAAATTAGGCCATACCAGTAAAATAGTTTTTATTTTAAAAGTCATTAATGTGAAAATTTCCCAAAACTGGGAGTAACAGTCTAGAGCCAAGGTTAAGAGGGGATCCAGGCCTCATCAGGAGCCCAGCATGAGGCCCCTGAAGCCCAGCATCCCTTCCAGAGGGAGGGCAGAACAGCTGAGGAGAGCCCTGAGTCAGTCCGCTCCCTCATCCCGGGGCCCAGCAGGGCCAGGCCCCTGGAGGCAGCAGCTCATGCAGAAACAAACAGGCAAAAAAGAGAAATTAGAGGTTAATAACCCCACTGAAACCCTCCTTCCAACCAACCAAAGTCACGAATACAAAAGGAGGATGGAGGATTAACACTGGTAAGCCCCACGGCTCCCCCATGACAGACCAACTCCAGTTGGGCTGACTGGAGAAAAGGCCATGAGACCCAACTGCATGTTACCTTTGGAGAATAAATATTCCCAGAGGAAAAGCAAAAATCATGAATGAGGCAAGCTGGTGCCGGTCAGTGTCAATGCAGCTGAAAGGCCTGGGGAGGCCTTTCATTCACACAGGAGACAGAGCTGTGCGCGTCTGAGAGGGAAGAGACCCAGTATGGCCACAGCAGGAAGGCAAGTGGGCCTAGCTGAGCAGGGTACCCTGCTCCTGGGCCTGGGTCAGGCTGTCCTTGCGGTGCAGGTGGTGAACCCCCATCCTCTTGGGGCTGCGCTGGGGGCGGCTGGAGCTGGGGAGTGGCCAGGCCTTGCCCTCAGTATGGGAGGTGCCAGGCCCCTCCTCTGTGCACCTGTCCCTGGGCAGCAGGCTCTGCCGCTCTTCCTCAGGGCTTACGGGTAGGTTCAGCTCTTCCTCTTCCTCCTCCCTTGGAAAACCAGAGTCAGGTTCTGTTGGCAGCAGAAGTCCACTCTCATCAGGTGGGGAGGAAGGTGCAAGAACATCTCTGTCAGTGGGGCTAACGGCAAAATGGCGCTGCAGCTCAGGGAGCACATCGCGTCCAAAGGCTGTGCACTGGATGACAGCAGCTGGAGGCAGAGTGCGGTCCACGAATGCCCGCTGCCAGCTGGCCAGGAGATCCTCTTCAGAGCTGGCCGAGCTGGCTGGGGCGCTGAGTGTTGGGGGGGCAGGGCTGGGCTGGTGGTGGGGTGAGGCCTGGGCTGAGGCAGGACTGCTTGGTGCTGGGCTGGGGTGGGCCCACTCGCTCCCCTCCTCCACCAGGCTCAGGGAGATGGCCTGGCGGGTGGCATAAGTACAGTTGGGCAGGGGGCTGTTGCGAGGGATCCTAACCTTATCCTCAGAGAACTCTATCACCTTGCGGCCAGGATACAGGGGGTGTGGCGGAAATGGCGTAGGGTATGGGCTCAGCTTCTCAAAGGCTGGGAGGGGCAACTCCTCCTCTGGGGAGCCCTCAGCAGGACCCAGAGAGCGGCATTCCCCATTGGGTTGTGGAGTGGGACTGCCAGGGGCTGAGGGACTGGCTGGATCACCTGGAGCACCCCCACTCATGTCTACGTGCACAAAGACATCCTCAGCCAAGGGATGCCCGGCACTGCCTGACTGGGCTGAATTGAGCAGGAGAGACTCTGGCTTCTCCAACACCCGGGCAATGACTGAGGTGGGCACAACAGCCCCTGGGGCCAGGGTAGGAGCAGGGCCTGGGGTGGCAGCCTCTTGACCGCTGTGCAGATGTTTCCGAACCATGTCTTGCAGCTCACAGGGCAGCTGGGATAAAGGAGCAGGAGGAGGAAGAGAGGCATGAATGATTTCAGCTGAAGATAGCTTATCTCATGGTAAAAATAATGGCTCCTATATACAAGCACCCCAAGTGTGCCCAACACTTATGCTTTCTCCTGTGCAAGCTTTGGGTCAACACAGCCAGGATGTGAACCTACATCTGCTGCTGAGACTTATGCCGTCTCAAGCTTCTGCCTCCCCAACCCAAACCAGACTTAACTCTGGAGAATCTCAACTGACCAGTGCCCCTACAAATGCCTCTACATCTGCAGGCCACCTCAACCTCGGGCCTGAGGTGCTAGATCTAGAGTCTGACTTTGGGGTTACAGGATCAGAAGGGCCTGACCTCAGGACTCATGGCCAACACCCCCTCCCTTCCAGCATGGGCTCCTCTGTATGTTACAGAAATACCCATGGAGCAAGGCCCGCAGCACTAGTGATGGCCCTTGATAGCACACAGGACACCAGCAGGGTTGATGGCTTGACCACTGACATGGAGGCAAGAGACAGGAAAAGTAGAAAGGGGGAGTTAAAGGCAGGAGGACAGAGGGAGATGCAGAAACTAGAGTTTGAGGCATCCTGAGAGGGCTGGAATGGTGCTGGGCAGGCGGGAGGTGTGTTCTACTCACATCAGCAAACTTGTGGTTCCGGAAGTGGGACTTGTTGCACTTGAGGAGCTGCACAGCCAGGTTGCAGTCCAGCCGGTACCGCTCCTACAGACACAGCATGCTTCAGAGCCAGCCCAGTCCTGCCGAGGTAGCAGGGCTGGGCCAGGACAGGGGAAGCCCACGCACATTGAGCTCCTCCAGCTTGTTGATGGTGTTCCTGGCATCTAGCAGCTTGTTGGTCAGCTCCACGATCTCCCAGTCCAGTGTCTTCCTATCCATCTCAGCCTTCTTGATCTGAGGCACAGACTTGTGGTAAACCCAGCCCAGACCCCAGCTGGCACTTCCTCCCCTTTGCCTCCTCCCAGCCCAGAGACACAAGGCCACAGGTGCTAGGGCAGCCAAGGCAGACAGAGCAGAGACAAATGACAGACAGACAGAAGACCTCTCCAGCTCTCCCAGCTGCCTGTGGGCAGGTGTTTCTGAGCATGACCTACTGACATGTGGGCCTCGAGAGAGGCCATCTAGGAGCTATCCATCCTTTCATGGAGCTCAAGGGGTTCTAGATACCAGGAGAGGCAGCTGGCACCTCAGATGCAAGCAGGGCCAAAGCCTATGTGTACAGCTGTTTCAAGGACCAGGCCGGGGGAAGGAGGAGAGAGTGGGGCGCCTGTGAGATTATCTGGCTGGGCAGCTGGGAGTTGTAGGCTCCAAAGTATCCTTCTGATCTTCAGCTCACGGATAGGACCTGCAGCCGAGAAGCTGCAAGTGCTCAGTGGGGACATCAATCAGCGCCTCTGCCAAAGCCCAGAGCAGGAGCCCCAGCCCTGTCCTGGGAGGGAGGTGGTGACTAAAAATGGGCCCCCCAGGGAGAGGAGAAGAGTGGGTATGCTCAAGGGGTGGAGGGCAACTGCCAGGGCCCCACAATCCCGCATCTGGGCTGAGGAGACCAGGGCCAGGGAGAAAACACACAAACTCAGACGCAACTGCAAAAATCCAGCTGTGGCTAAGAGAGGCCTGAGAGGAGAACGCGGCGGCCACGGCGGCAGCGTGAGGGAGAGCCGAGGAGAAAAGAGAAACAGTGTGAGCATTAAGACGGTCCCCTATTGCACGGCACACTGCAGTCCCCGCCCCACCATGCCCCACCCCAGCCTCTCCCCAAGCCCCAGGACGAATGGCACCCCCTTGGCAAGTCCCAGTCCCCTGCTATGATGCAAGCACAGTGCCAGCCAAACCACTCCTGGAAACAGTACCAGGGCATGTAGCTTGTCCTCCAGCTCCTGGTTGGTCCGCTGGGAAGCTGTGTAGCTGTTCTGAAGCCTGCAGGAGGACAACAGGCAGAGCCCTCGTCAAGACCTTGATCTTCAGGCCCTTCTCAGGCTTCCACCACATGGGGGACTTGGGGCCAGGCCCTCTCCTCTCAAAACTCCAGTTTTCTAACTGGAATCAGGGAGTGGCTGAGGTTCTTCCAACTCACCTCCTATGAATGGGGAGATGCTCTCGTGTGTGTGTGTGTGTGTGTGTGTGTGTGTGTGTGTGTGTGTGTGGCCTCATTAACACACCTGCGGAACTTGTCCTTAAACTTGTCCAGCTCCTCACGGCTCTGGCCTAGCTCCAGCTCCAAGCAGTCTTGCCCGATTTCCAGCTCACGCTCTAGTGCCTCAGTGCGTCTGGTGGCTGAGGCCAGGCGCCGGCGAAGCTCTTCATTCTCCTGCTGCAAGAGCCTGGGAGGGGAGCCAGGGAATGGGCAGAGGGGCATCAGAGAGAGAAAACCAGCCCTGGAACCCCAGGCAGGCCCAGGGAAGGAAGGAGAGGGATGACATGAGGACAGGATACTGGGGGCAGGACACTGGAGCCTCAGTCAGAGGCCAGGGCAACACACTCCAAACGCCTGCGGGCCCACAAAAAACAGCCTGGGTTGGACAATGGGGGGATGGCAGGGGTCAAAGCTCCCAACCTGTCTCTGGTTACCACCCAAGCCTGCCAGCCATCAAGCTCTCAGCTCCAGTTTCCCCACTGCACAACTAGGCTTCTCCATTATTAATCTCCTGGAAATCCAGCCCTGCACTGCCCTCCTCTCCAGAGGCCTCAGATGGCTGACAGAAAGGGAAGCAGGGAGGCAGCTGGTACAGGTTGGTCACTGCTCTCTGGAGCCAGAAGCTGGGAGAGAACTCTTTGCAAGAGCAGGCCCTGAGCCTAGGGAACAAAACCCCTTTTCCCCAGAAAGAGTAACCACAATATCAAGCCTCCTTCCAGTGTCCTTAAACACTCCTAACCAACCTTTTCCTCTACCTAATCCAAAGAAAAGCCCACCTGTGCCAACAGCCTAGTCTGGAGCTAAGCAGGACAAGGTCAAGGTGAAGCAGTACCACAGGCAGCAGATACTCACTTCATCCTCTCCGCATCAGTCAGGGGCTCCTAGGTGAAAAAGAACAGAAGCGTGAGGCTCAGCTCTAGACCACTGGCCTCCTGGTTGGCTCACCCTCCAAACAGCCCTGGAAAGGGCCATGTCTGAAGCCTAAAGACTCTCACAGCAGAAGAGGATGCCAGAGCCCTCTCAAGATGGACAAAATCCAGCTTAGACTGCCTGCTCCGAAGCCAACCAGAAGATTCCAACCTTCTTCCTTTATACTAAAGCCATTTTTAAATGTGTCCTATTCCCAGGGAATAGAGAAAGCCTCCCTGCTGTCCACTGGGCTCCTTATGGGCCCCGTTTCCACATAAGCATGGCAGAGATCTTCAGGAGAAGTGAAGTCAGGCCAAGCTATAAAAGAGTTCTGAGCATTGACAAAGTTCTCTCAGGGGAAGACAGGCAGAATCAGGACCCTGAGGCTGAGGAGGAACAAGCGCATGGGGTGAAGGTAAGCCTCTAAGCTAATCCTGACTGACAAGAGTTAAGTGTTTTGCTTTGACTCTCTTGTCCCATCTTCTCCAGCCCCGTACAGTGGTCATGACCCAACCACAAAGTAGAGCAGCCACATGCTATGGCAGGAGGGAAGGAGAGCCGACTGCTTAAGAACTACAGGCATGGGCAGGAAATGAGGTGTGTGGCTCAGATCATGGACTCCGGAGGCAAGGACAACTGGATTTGACCTTGATCCACCACATACTGGTTATATGACCTTAATCTCGCTAGGTCTTAGTTCCTTCATCTATAAAACCAGGGGAATGTTCACTGGTATCACTTAGCATAATAGCTGGAATTTTAATCTAATGTTCCCTGAACCAAAATGGGCAAGTCATTTCTGCCCTGAATCTATCCAAAGTGGGCCATGGCACACCTCATGCTCAGCATCTGCTGTCTTTCAAGGTCTATAAATGTGCTCCACACACTGCACCAGGATGGAGGCATGGCAGCAAGGGTAGCAAGCTTAAGGAGAGAGAAAAGCAAATCCAAAATGTTTTGCAGTTGACAGGAGGCCTCCTAAGAGCAAGTCCTGGACCTATACTTTCCTGGCAAGGAGTACACATTTAACACGTGTTAGCCAAACAAAGCAAATCTGGAGGAAGGGCAGACTTCCTGGGGACAACGAAGAGCAGCTGCTCTGGTAGGAAGCAGCTGGAACACCATGCTCTTATTGCTCCCAAAGGGATAAGTCACAGGTTCAATGACTCTCCTTCATTATAGAGAACCAGAGTCCCAGCCTCCAGCAGGTCAGGCTGCCTCAGTCTGGCGGGCTGCCTGTTGCAGGGAGAATAATACCGTATGGGGTCGATTGTACTGAGCTGTGAAGAATGGGGTTCCCTCACATGTGGACATATATGCAGAGATGTCCCCCATCCCCTGCCAGCACTGGTGAGGCTAGGAGATCCCAGGCCAGTATCAGCAACACCACACCCTGACCCCGACTTAGGGGATAAGCAGCTCAAGCAAAATCAGTTGCCCAGCCAGCCTCAGGGGCCTGCTTTTTCCAGCCAGGGCTAAGTTACCAGTCTTGCTGACCTCATGCTCCAGCCGGGATGCAGGACTTTCCAGTCGCAGCTCCCGATGCTCTGGTGGTGCCTTACGGTAGGGTTTCTTAGCAGGGGCTGCACTGGTCATTTTGGGAAGTGTGGGTTCCTCCACCTACTGAGGGGAAGCCAGGAAAAAAGAGGCTCAAAGATGTAGTTAAGGAAAAAAAAAAAAAAGATAACCAAAGGGAGCGTATGAAGGAGCCACCACACAGACAAGCCTGAGCCATTGCTGGGGTCATTAGAAGGACTATATTTGATATGTCAGTCCTCATGAATCAGGGAAGTGCCGGAGGGTATGGCATGGGTCCAATGGGGAACAGAGAGATGGGAAAGGCAGGGCCCAGGGTCTAGGCACCAGGACAAGTGGACCCTGTTCTAAAAGTGAGGTAGGGAGCCTCAAAAGCAGTCCATCAACTCTAAACTGGGAGAAGAGCAGCACCAATTTCATTGGGCTTTTGTGAAGATTATGCAAGGCCCTAATCCAGTGGGTATATCCAGTGGTGCAGTGGTGCACACCTGCAATCCCAGCACTTGGGAGGCAGAGGCAGGAAAGATCACAAGTTCAAGGCCAGCCTGGGCTACATATTGAGACCCTGTGTCAAAAACAGAAAAACAAAAAAGAAAAAAACCCCACTGTACCCAGCACTTAGGAAATGCTCAATAAAAGTTCACTTTCAAAAAACTATAAGCTAAAAACAAAGATCACTACAGGAAAAGTTTCTATCTTAAACAGAACTGGAACCCAAGGACATATAAAAAAATATTATCAAGTAAAAGAGAAGACTCAGATGGGGAGGGTGGCAGGGGGAAAGCATACAAGAGGGTAAGGGGGAACCTATATGAATAATGTGCATCAAAATGCATATATGGAAATGTCACAATGAAAAGCATGTCCGAATGAATCACATTAAGGTGTACATTAAAAATTTCCAATTAAAAAAAAAAAACTATAAGCAAATCACAAGGGTTTAAAAGATGTTCACCCAACCCAGGCTCTTGGGTGAGGGTCTCCAAGCTCCAGACAGCTCTCTGGTCACTGCCACTGAAGGCCAAGCCCCTCTGGCCTGCATCACACTCTTTTTACCAACCCCCACCAAGAGAGGACACTCACCTGCCACCTCACCTGCCAGCCTCCCCAGAAGACAGCCAAGTGGGGGCCACAGGCATCATTAGGGACATACCGTCTGTTCGTCGGCAGCTCTCTCGGTTCCGCTGTCCCCAAGTTAGCCCTCGGCTCTCCACATCCCACGGCCCCTCCACTTCCTCTAGTCAAGAGCTCCTGAAACCAGAGAAGGGAAGAAAGTGGAAACCGGGTGTCAGCCGTCTGTCTGTCAGTGCCATAGGCCTGCCTGCTCAGCCCAGGACCTGGAAGGCACCCCAGAGACAGCCAGGCAGGGATGCTATGGGACAGGGGCTCTGAGGGGAAAGCAGTGGAGGCTGGAGATGACTGAGGCACTGGTTCCTGCCCTTCTCCAGATGAAACATATGCATCTGCACAAGTTCGTGGTCTCAGCTTACCACCTGCCTGACTCCAGAATAGACCTGGCCCTGTTCTGTCCTTATCCCTACCCCATATCTGTCCTGTTCATCTCCCAGGCCTTTCAGAATCTGGAAACAGCTAGGAGATTTGGGGAACATGGTTTGAAATGACATCAGGAAAAAGCCTAGTAGAGATGCAAGGAGATGGGCAGAGAATATGCGGGAAAGTGCTCCTAGCAATGGTTCCACAAGGAGCCCAAAGACCACTTCTGCGTACAGTGGTAGTCAACAGATCTGGCAATGAGCAAAGGTAGGTTCAAGAGAGAGCATCTGAGAGGCTGTCAGTTTAGAGCAATCATTCTCAATCAAGACAATTTTGCCACCTCTTTCCCCTAGGGACCTTTGGCAAATGTCTAATGACATTTTTAGTTTTCAAAACCTGGTGGGGAGAGGTGCCACTGGCATCTAGTGGGTACTAGGGACACCGTTAATCATTTTGCAATGCATCACAACAAAGAATTATCAACACAAAAGGTCCACAGTGCCAAGAATGAGAAACACTGGTATAGAAAACACCAGTCTGGGCAGATGACAGTCCTGGGATCCAGGCTCAGGGCCACTGGGAATGTTGAGAGGCGTCAGGTAATATCCTTCCTCACCGCACAAGCCTGCTCTGGCTCTACATGGATGGGGCTGGGCCAAGCATCGCATATGGTCCCCTTCTGGTTCTTGGGGTTCTGAGAGCCACTCACATCCCTCCAGAGCCCCCATCTGTAATAAGCTGGGCTGCAGCACGGGGGCAGCAGCTACCACAGTGATCAGCAGAGGCAGTAACCTTAGGTGGCTTTCTGGGCATAAAAAAAACATCTCTTCCCACTCCCATCAACCTAAACAGAGCTGGGGGCTAAGGAAAGCCTTGCGGGTTAAAGCCTGTGTTCCTACTGTTGGGACATGCCCTGCCCATGACTCCTGTCACATTCCAACAGGGCCTGGGGCGGGAATGGGGAGTGGGGGCAGCAGAGAGGGCAGGGAAGCAGGAGTGCGCTCCCTCCTCTGGTCCCAGGCGTGGGGTTTTGTGGGGGAGCTGGGGTGTGGCAGTACAGGCACAAGCCGCCAGCCTCTGCCCCTTTGACAGGAGGCAGAACATGTCCCCACAGGGCACAAGCAACATGCTGTGTCGGGCTGACTACCTGCACAAGAATCTGGGCGGGACTGAAAAGATAGCACATTCCTGGGGTGTGGGGGAGCAAACAAGACACCACACAGGTCCCCTGTGGCTTCCCCTCCAGAGGGCCCTGGAGTAGGGCCTCCTATTGCCTGAGGGAGAGGCCTAGAAAAGTCACAAACCAGCTTAGGTCACTCTAACACCCAGCGGGATTGTGTGTAAGTGCAGGGTGCTAACAACTGGAAAGGAGGGTAGAGCCAGAGACATGGGACTAAGGGAGGCAAGCAGTTGAGAGCATGCAGAAAACCAAGGGGAAGCTCCCAGAGCTGGCCTCTGCCTTTCCCTTCTCCATTCTCTAAGGAGAAATCAGGTCCCTGCTTCCTTCCCCATTTCCTCCTTGGTCAGCTGAGGAACCTTTACACCCTCCAAGTCCTTTTGTGTGCTCCTTCCTCTGTCCTCAGCCTCTTTACTTCCCCATCCCTGTTTCTGCCAAGACCTACACTGTCCTCTAGGTACCAGGGCACTTGTGTGAGTGGTGGTGTGAGTGGTGGGGAGGCATGACGACAGCAACATGCTCAGGTATCTGGTAATTCTATCTGTAAGGAGAGCTGCCTTACTAAGGCCCCACATATCCTACAGCTCATCCTGCCTCATTCTGACCTTAAAATCCCACTTCCCGGCCCGAAGGCACATATTACTCCCAGGGCTTCCCTGGCCAGAGACAATCTAGCTTGCTAAGATGGGGGACCATGTGGGCGTGGGTGTGGCTGGCAGTGAGATGGGCAGTAAAAGGGGTGGGTGTGGAAGGTTATTCTCTCCCAGTCAGACCATTCACCATGTCAGATAATAGGTAGGGAAACATTCCCAACTAGGGAAGCAGGAGTCAATGCTCATCGGGAGATAAGCCTGCAGTGTTCTTCAACACAAGTCCATGAGGGAGCTCAGAATTACCAGGCATGTCAGGACACCTGGGCTCTAGCTCCGACTCTCGTGAGGGGCTCACAATTCCAGCAATGACAATGAGCCTAGCAGCTCACTGTCCTGGACTGGAGAAAAGACCCAGAGAAGAGGAAGAAACAGCTGGACACAAGGGCCCCCAAGCTGGGGGGAATCAGAAGGCACTGGAGCATTTCGCCAGCCAGATCCAGCTACCAGGTGCTGCCTCCACTGGCCACATCTCCTTTACCCAAAGGCTTCCCAGGTTGTCATGAGTTTTAGCCCAAGGAAGACTCCCAATCCTGTCTTGAGAAAAGGAGGTTCCCAGGGACAGCAGCTAGACAATTCAGAATGGGACATGGGCCTTAGCACACAGCAGGCAGCCAAAGACAGCCTGGGGGCTTCCTGGCCTCTCACTGCTGAGCAGGATCTAAGGCATCAGCAATAAAATGGTCTTTTGGAGGAAGGTCAGACAATGAACATGTAAGAATCCCACTTGGAGCCCCACTCCAAACCACCTGAGTCACAGGGGACTGGAGCAGATGACTCAGGATGTGGGGCCATGAGATCGAGTGCTGGGTCTGCACTAGCGGGCCCCGGGAGTAGGGCTGAGGAGCAAGCAGAAGTCCTGGTGACCCAGCATGGCCTGTGGCTACTTGGGCAGGCCTTCCCGACACTGCTGTGGGGAATACCCAGAGCAGTAGCCACCCTCGCCATCCCCTGAAGGTGAAGTAAGAAGGGAAAGGGGCTCTGCTCACCCCTCACTGCCCCTACCTGACCCCTGTTAACCCTGCCTTCTTCCTCTGCTACATAGCAACCATTCTTCACTTACTTCAGATCAATTGAGAGAAGAGACTACCTCGTATCTACTGAGCAGGGGAGTAGGTGATAGCATCCTAACTGCCATGTTGCAATCTGCCCGTTAGTGCAGGCCGCCTGTTGCCACCTGCCCTGTATTAAATACCTTCTCCCTGATTACAGCCCATGGGGCACGATTAGCTGCCTCCAGAGAACAAAGTCTACTTTCATTAGAAATGGGACTCGGCACGCAGACAACCTGCACTATGAACCCACTGAACAGCTGAGCAGAGTGTGGACAGAGATAGATGCAAGGTGTGACCTGCAGCAGAGGCTGGCTGAGCAGTATACTTTACTCAAAGGACAAAATGTATGCCTAGCCACTCCAATCAGGAGATAGGTCAAGCAAGGTCAAATGGTCTGGAAAAGAAGGGAAGCCAAAGCATCCAGATTTTTTTGCCTGCTAGGGACTCAGAGGCTGCTCCTTCCCCTGCCAAACGGCCAGGAGAGGTAACCGGACTGAATCCAAAATGATGTTGTTCTTTGCCTTTTCCCACTTCAATCTTCTCCACTAGACATCTCTCCTCTGTCTCCCCAAGTTCTGCACCACTACCATGCTGCACAACTCTACTGAGTCTCTACTTCCCATATCACCCACCACTAGTTCTGAGTCCTCAGGGTTACTCTGGGCAAAATAATTCCCAGCCTTTTTGGTTTCTAAATGCTTTTAAGAAGTTATGTTCCTGCTGGGCATGGTGGCACACACCTGTAATCCCAGTCCTGGGAAGGCTGAGGCAGGAGGATCATGAGTTTAAGGACAACCTGGGCTTCAGGGAGAGAAGCTATTTCAAAAAGACACAAAATAAAATAAAAATTATGTCCCAACACTTTATCTGTGCTCAAATCATTTCTATACCTACTGATAAGCCTTTCTGCTCATGGCTGTCACAATGCATCAAGCAAGTGAAGGACCTTGAGGGGTCAATGAACCCAATCTTCTGAACGGGGGGGGGGGGGGCCTCACACGTCACCTTGCAAGTCATTAAAGCTATTCATAATGCACTCAAGGAAAGTATGACTATGACGGAAGTTAGTAACCACTACTGCTTTTAAAATGAAAGGAAAACCAGTTCCTGTTTCAAAATATACCAACTATGCTGTGTGTTGGGAACCTAGCAGGATATAAAGTAAGTAATAAAAATAAACACTATCCCTTCTGAAAGCTACTCATCAACCACCAAAACACAACTGTCTGATCACAGGGAATGAGGCGCCCCCCACACCGGAACTGTCCTGAGCACATGCCTTGGAGGCACAATCTCTGATCTCTGCAACCTGGGAGAGCTGCCACACAAGTGTAGCTGCTTCTCAAGCCTCTGAAATCCAGGCTCTGCCTCCAACTGGAACCCAAGAAAAACAAATCACCACCCTACAAGGGCCAGACGTGTGACCAGGTGACCCAGCAGTGGCCCTGGGGATTGCCCATGAAGATCGCCACCTCCCCTCATCGCAATACAACCCCTCTCCACACTTCCTGCCTGTGAACAGCAGAACAGTACCCCCAACACAACACACGGATCCTACCAAACCTAGTTTGGCACCCCAGCCATGCCCCCCCACCTGCCATCAGCCCCCAGTTTCCGGCACGCAACTGTTTCTGATACATGAGCAAAGCCCTCAGCAATCCTGGGCGCGTGGCAGGCAGGCAGCCAACAGCTCATGGGGTGGGGCCTGGGCAAAGGTTCTGCTCTGGGCTGATGACTAGCCTGGAAGATGCCAGCCTGTGCCCAGACCAGCCCTGCTGCTCCTCTAACAGCTATGCCTAACACCCCTCTGGGCAAGTATAACCTCACCCTCTTGGGATGAGCTGCCTGCAGCCCTGACCTGGCCCCCTGCCTACTCTACACAGAACAGACTGACAGGGATTTCAAAGCCAAAAAGGGTGGGAACCATTCTGCCTGGAGTAACCCTGAGCACTCAGAACTAGTGCTGGCGACCTGTGAGAACTTACCTGGCTCCCCACCTGAGTAAATACCTCCAGTCCATCCACCTGGCCTCTCATCCAAGCAAACAAGGGACAGGAACAAAGGAGCTGAAGACTACTGATGGTGATCCAAGCAAACCAATCCCTCTTTGAATAAAGGGAGGGCAAAAAAGTCCCCAGGTTCATGGCCAGCACTTGACATTAGACCCCCTGCCTTCTCCTAAGGAGGGGCAGAGTGAAGGAATAGCCCTAAGCCAGGCCGCAACTCTAGGCCCCTTTTACTTTTGTGGTCACAGCCAAGCCAAACCCCAATCCAGCTTGCTAACTCCCCAGACACTGCAGCACCAATCCCCTCTCACATCACACATGCCCACCCCATGCTATGAATCAGGTTCTGCCCTTCTCTCTCTCTGGCCAACAGAACAGAACCCACCTAGAGGGCCTGCAGGTCTCAAGCCCTCTGGCTAGCCTGCAGAGGGCTGCACCCCAAGAGCCTAGAGACACACAGAGTCTGTGTAAAGACACCAGGAAGCACAGGGCAACCAACCTTCCTGGGGTCTGCAGACCTCCCCAATCTGTCCCAAGCCTACAGGAGGAAAGGCCTTGGGTGGGAGATTCTCTATGCCTGGCTGCATTCACCAGTCTCCCACCAAGGCCAGGGTCTTTTGCCTGATGAGTCCAAAGCCAGGTCCTGCCCTTCTCTGTCTGAAGCAGCCTTCTCAGCTCTTCTCAGCTAAAGTCCACAAGATACTGCAGGTAGGAAGTGGACAGGGGCCTAAACTCCACCCACCACACGTCCCAGGGCAACAGTCACCAATGGGAGCCACATCTCAATGGGTCCTTGGTTCTGGCTTTCAGTTTGCTTCTCTGTTCTGCTCCAGAGCCAGGCCAAGGTGCACCTCAACCTCCCCAACCCTGAAAAGAACCTGGCAGGTGACTAACTTCCTATCCTGGGTGAGAGTAATGGATATTTACCCAACTCTTCCCTCCCGACAAAGGGAAGCAACAATCTGATCTAGAAGAAAAGTTCCTTCCCACCCCAGCTCCGTCTGTCTCTGAGGTGTCAGAAGCAGAAGCAGCGTGGTAATGAAGGGAAATTCTCAGATTCTGGTGCACAGACTGATTCTGTTTGGAGGGAGACTAAGGAGGCTGGTGCTGAGGGAGGTGAGTGGGTAGGGCAGAGGAGTCCAGCAGACAGGCATGCTGTGCAATGAACATGTTCTTCTCCTGGTCAGGAAGGGGAACATCTCAGTCATGGCAAGGAGGCTAGGAAAAGGAGAGAATCTGGTATTAAGGACAAGACAGCAGAGGTGGCATGGCATAAGCTGGGGCAAGGAGACAGCCAGACTTGGGGAGGGTGCCAGTGGTGGCACCCAGGACAGGTTAGCTGGCCAAGGTCAGACTCACAGGGTTAGTGTCTTCTCCCCAACCAGCCAGCTCTCCTGGTTAGTGCGGTTAGCGACAGATTCATGGCAGACGCCCTCCAGGCACTCCATATAAACAGACAGCTCGGTCTGTAAACAGCCCAACTCCGGAGCTGCAAAGAGAGAGCAGAGGAAGGCCAAGATGCGGGATGCTCACGCATAGCACTGCCCTCTCCTACAGGGGGAAGCACCTCTGACTCACCACCAGACCTCAGGGGCTTCCTGTCACCCAGAAAGCATGTCTGGGGAAGCAGGCATGAGACAAGGCTCTCTGGTTGGTCAAGAAAAAGAGAGGATGGCTATTGTGGAAGGGGATGCAGCTCCCCATCTCTCTGTCCCCCAAACACTGCTGCCAGGCTGCGCCAGGGCTTTGAACTCTGTGTTAGAAGAACAAAGCCCCCCACAGCTGCAGCTGCTTCCCCTCCCATGTTATGACAGCAGAGCACATCCCACCACCTCCCACAGGCTCCAAGGGAGGGGGCTGCAAGAGACCAGCTGGGGATCAGAGGCTGTGACAAGAGCTGCATCGAAAAGTACAGTACAATGGGGCAGTGTGTGGCCCAGCTCTGGGAAGGGGTGGCACACTGCCACCTTAAGAGTTTCTGAAAGGGCCAGGGGGACGGCACTCCCCAGGGAGCCAACCCCAGAGGAACCCATAGACAGAAGAGGAAGGCTACAGCTAGACTCCCCTGACTCCAACAGGGGCTCCTCCACTTTCTCAGAATAAACTATGGCCAAGATGGCCAGTCCTCCCTTCAGACCAGCAGCAACATCTTCCTGAAGCTTCCAGAAGCACCCTGGGGGAAGTGACACATCCCAGCATAGAGACTGCAAGGCAAATGTGGCCACAGCAGTGGCATCCCATAAGATGTGTCTCCTGGGGCAGGACAGGAAAGCTACCGTATACATATCTGTAAACACAGGGAAAGGAGAGGAGAGGGGTTCTCTCCCATGGTCTAGGAAGCCCTGGCCCCACTTGTGAGCCTGGCCTTCTCCCAAGCCTAGAGTTGATTCATGGGAGCAGGAAAAGCCTCCAATAGCCTTCCCAACTGCCCACTCACTGGAATGCCTGTATTGCTCTGACTACTGCCCCAGAGCTCAAAAATGCCCAAAGCCTGACCATGGAGAAGAGACAATGATCCAGAAGAGAGATGACAACTATTCCTAAAGGCCCTGACCTCTTCCCTAGACTAGGGAGAAAGCCTGGCCACCAACAGGTGACCTTCAGAACCCTCATCTACAAGAACTCCAAAAACATTTGGGTCTGGTTTGCTTTCAAAAGCTATAACAGTGCCTGGCGTGGTGGCACACATCTATTAACCCAGCACCAGGGAAACTGAGGCAAGAGGATCATGAGTTCAGGGCGAACCTGGGCTATATAGTGAGATCCTGTCAGGGAAGGAAGGAAGGAAAGAAAGAACGGAAGGAAGGGAGGAAGGAGGGAGGAAGGGAGGAGAGAGGAAAAGTTGGAACAGCACGTGACCTGGCTAATTTAAGGTTCCAAAAATCAGGGACTCTTGCACCAAATCAGTTGATAAGTCAGATAACTTTTCTCTTTCCAGTCAAAGATAAAGGAATGAAGGAGAGAATCACACGTGAAATGGGGCTGCTGATGCCCACATGGCTCTCGTATCCATTTTGATTCCCACTCGAGGACACCCTTTCCAGACGATCTCATCTCAGAAAAAAACACAATCCCTCAGATACAGCTGGGTCTCCTGCCATGGCAAGAAGTTCTAATAAATCTCCAGGCTTCCCAGGAAACCAGCTCCAACCAGGCTCTCTTAAAGCTCCCGCAGGGCCCACTCTGTCCTGGATAACTTGCTAAGGAAACAATGCAAGTGGAAGGACAGCATGCACAAAAATGAGTAGGAGGAGACATGATAAACGGTTTGGGGAGAGGCTTAGGAGCAGTGGGAGCTGAAAAAGAGGGCGTTTTTATTTTATATTTCCGGATGGTTGGTAGTTTTACACAAGAGACTTTGTGTGGCATTATGTTTGAATATGTGGCATTATGTTTACAATGAAAACCAACAGTTTCTACACACAAACCCTCTACCTACACTGTGCTCTACCATTTTGGAAGCACTCTCACTTCCAATACATTACCTTTAATCCTCACACTCCAAGGAGGCACATAGAGCAGAAGTTCTCCCATTTGGAGATTCAGAGAGGCCAAGTGACTTGCACACGACCACAGGCAGAACTGTGACAGAACCTAGTTCTCCTGTCCCCAATTCCAGTGCAAAGCAAAGAAGGCTGCCCTATTCCAAGGAGCCACTAGAGAGCCAGGCCAATTGTGCTTTCATTAAAAGACCCTCAAAGGCTTCTGAGGCTGAATTCCCTTCTGGGCTGACCTGTGATGTGCAAAGAGGCCAGTGCTCAGTACCCACAGTAAGTTCAGTATTCTATCCCACTGGTGGTTGTTGTTAGGTGCCATCGAGTCAGTATCTGACTCACAGTGACCTTATGTACAACAGATGAAACAGTGTTGTCGTGCTTCTCTGCTAGTCATAGGGTTTTCTTTCTTTCTTTCTTTCTTTCTTTCTTTCTTTTTTTTTTTTTTTCGTGTGTGTGGTACTGGAGGTTAAACCCAGGGCCTCGCACCTGTATGCTTTGCAAGTGCTGGACCACTGAACTACATGCCCAGTCCATTTTTTTAACTTTTTGAGACAGGGTCTCACTAAATTACACAGACTGCCTCTGGTCTTGAACTTGCAATCTTCTTGCCTCTGCCTCCCAAGCCAGTCACTGAGCCCAGCTTCATAGAGTTTTCAATGGCTGATTGTTTTTTGGGAGAGGGTTGCCAGGTCCTTCTCCCAAGCCTATAGCACCTGGTGCTCCCAGGCAGTCTCCCATCCAAGTACTAACCAGGTCCGACCCTGCTTAGCTTCCGAGATCTGATGGGATCAGATGCCACAGGGCTACGGCTGCAGGGTATCCCATTTGTTAGCTGGGTGTAAGTACTAAGGTTTGGGAGATCAGGCTGATTTCCCAGGAGGCAGACACTCCCCTTTCAGGGGACGATACCAAGTTCACTGCCACAGTTCACCTGAGAGCACTAAAGCTTCTCACAAAGAGAGGCCATGTCCCTTACACATTCTAAATGGCATCTAGCAGAGAGTTGGTAAGTAACAATGTGATCCCACTCTTCTACTCCTGGCCAGTTCAGGAGAGATTTGGTCCTTATGAAGCGTAAGGAGCACGCCACAGCCCAGACCAGCTAGCTCATCTCCCCTCATCTCAGAGCAGCTTAACACACAATGAGCTTTATCGCTCAGGCCAAGATCCATCAGCAACAATACGCTGGGATGCAATGCATACTCTCACACTGGGAGACAACAGGCAGAGCCCAGGGAAACTCCACTGACATTTGGCTACTGGTTTCACCCTTTTGATTCACCTGGGCATGAGCAAAGTTGTAGTTAGCCCCAGCTGTGAGCATGGAGCACATCCAGATAAGACTATCATATAACCAGAAAAGCAAGGTGACAGGAGGCACTAAAATGCCTTAATAGAGGATCCCAGCAGCCAACACTTTTCAAGAGATGCTAAATAAGAGAAGCTACAGGTAAAGTTCGGCGTGCTGACACACACCAGTAATGCCAGCAACTCCGGAGGCAGCAGCAGGAGGACTGCACGTTCAAGGCCAGAGGCAGCCTGTGTAACCCAGAGAGACCCATTCTCAAAATGAGAAATGAAAATGGGCTATGAGTGCAGCCCAGTGGAACAGCACTTGCAAAGTATGTCTGAGGCCTTGGGTTCAACCTCCAAATACTGGGGGGGGGGGGGGGGGGGGGGGGGGGGGGGGGGGGGGGGGGGGGGGGGGGGGGGGGGGGGGGGCAGTCTGGCTTCCTCAATGCCTGCATGTGTTCCATCATTTTTACCCAACATTTTTCAGTCCACAAAACACCAGGGAACATGGGTCCCAAAACATTCCATCCTGTCCTTGACAACCTTAATTACATATGATGTTAGTTGTTAGGTGCTGTCAAGTCGGTATCTGCCTCATAGCGACCCTCTGTACAACAGGGGAAACACTATTGTCAGTGCTTCTCTGCTGTTCATAGGGTTTTCAATGGCAGATTGATTTTTGGGAGGGGGTTGCCAGGTCCTTCTCCCAAATTACATATGAATCCACCACCTATTCACCTCCCTCATATCCACAAGGTGACCAACCTCACCAGGACTGGAGAAGGTCAGCACACTGTGATCCACTGCAGGAGTCATTATAGCACAAAGATCGACAGAAGCAGCATGATGTGATTTTGCACAGGGTACTCATCGATGGAGTTCTCAATCTCAACTTTGTTATTGCTTCATCGTAAGAAAGGAGACTCAATTTTACTCCCACCTCAAAAATGTTTTTGGCTTCATGACAGAAATTAAAAGGCTTATTCTAGCTTAAATAAAACAACAAAGCCTTTTCTTAGCCAGTTTTCCAAAAGGAGATCCATTCATTCAACAAATATTTACCAAAAGTAATTCATATGCCAGACACTATGCTATGTGCTGTGATCTCATTATCTCTAACACTCAACACTCCTGCAAAAAAAGATCATGTCATCCTTATTTTACAGGGGACAAAACCAAGAATACTACTGGTAAGAGGTTTGCCCAAAGTCACACAATTGGTAGGTGGCAAGAGCCAGGATTTAAACAGGGTAGGCCTATACCCAAAATCAGACTCTTATCATAGTGCGCACAGCATCCCCTGCACCAACACCTCCCACCTAGCCACTTAGGATCAGGGAGAGTCCCCTCTACCCAAGGTCAGCCCAGTGAAAGACAGACAAGAAAACAGAAAACTGACCACACAACATGGTAACCGCCAGAAAATAGGTTCAAATAATGTACTATTGGGGGGGGGGGGGTATCAAGAGAAGGAAAGGAAAGCAAGGAAGGCTATTCACTGGAAGTGTCAAAGGAGCTGGGTCCAAGTAGATAAGCAGTTCCAGAGACAGAGGTCAGCATTATGGACTGAGTGAAGTGCACAGGCAAACAGGAATAAGTACCTAGAGATGACCATATAGGAAGCAAGCAGGGGAAAATTTAGGAGTTACGAGCACAGAACAGATGGAGTGGAGTGACCGCAACTCAGGCTAAAGGGTTGGGTTTGGGCCCAGTGTAAAGAGGATCAACTTAAATAAAGGCGAACCACAGTATTTCTAAGTGCAGAGGTTTGGTTTTGGTTTTGTTTCTGTTTTTGAGACAGGGCCTCGTTATGTAGCCCAGACTGACCTCACACTCACAAACCTCCTGCCTCTGCTTCTTGAAATACTGGGCTCACAAGGGCATACTACAGCACCCAGTTTCTGTTGTTGCTGTTTTAAGAGAGGGTCTCATTAGGTAGCTCAGGCAGGCCTTGAACTCACAATCCTCCTGCCTCAGCCTCCCAAGTGCTGAGTGCTGGGATTATAGGCATATACCACCTGGCCCAGCTAGGGTGGTTTTTTGTTTTACTTTGTTCTGGGACACAGTCTTGTTAAGTTTTGCAGGCTGCCTCTGGCCTCAAACTTGTGATCCTCCTGCCTCAACGTCCTGAGTCTCGGGATTTCATGCGTGAGCTACAGTTACTGGCTAAGGCAGAGTTTTTAATAGGAAAATAATTTTGACAGCAACATGGAAGATAGATTGGAGGGGGAGAGAGAATGTCCACACTTCATTTATCCTATATAGCATTATAAGGCATTTATTAAGTGCCCAGCACCATGCTAAATGCCAGAAATTTTTCAATAGTAAATAAGGCGTAGTCTCTGTTTTCAAGGCACTAACAGTTTTTTGTTGGCTGGTGTTTAGCTCAGTTGGTAGACTGCTGCTCTGCACTCTCTATGGACCCAGGTTCGATCCCTACTACCACAAAAATGGGAGAACGACATGGCAATCCACTCCCCAATCCCAAAACAATCAGCCACTGGAACCCAATAAGGGTTGCTATGAGTTGGCCTCAACTCAAGGGCATTTAACAACAGTCTTGTGAGAAACAGATAAAAATATGTGCAAATGAAATATGACATAAAGCCAGGCGCAGTGGCGCACACCTGTAATCCTAGCAACTCAGGAGGTAGAAGCAGGAGGATCACGAGTTTGAGGCCAGAGGCAGCCTGTGTAACAGTGCGATCCCGACTCAAAAGAAAACATTAAAAAAGGGCTAGGGATGCAGCCCAAAGGTAGAGCACTTGCAAAGTTTGTAGAAGGCCCTGAGTTTAATCAATCCCTAGGTTATCGCAAAAGAAAAGGAAAAAAAACCAGCTTAAGTGTTTAGAGGCAAGCATAGAAGAAGGGCATGAAAGGAGGGCAGGGTTTTAAGGACACATTTAAACTGAGACCTCAAAGACAAAAAGGTGCAGATAGAGGAGTCAGGAAATGCAGGTATTAGCATTAGTGTGTACAAAGGCCCAGAATCCAGAAAGAATGAATTGAGCTCAGAGGCTGACTCCACACTGGGCATGGTGGCACACGCCTGTAAACCAGCACTTAGGAGGCTGAGGCAGGAAGACTGCTGTGAGTTTGAGGTCAGCCTGGGAAACACAGGAAGTCCCAGACTAGCCTCAGCTACACAGTGAGACTCTGTCTCTAAATAAATATATACAGCCAAATCTAGGTGGGAAATGAAGGCTCAGTTTATCCAGAGGACCCTGGCACTCACATAAGGTGCTGAAAACAAAGAGAAGGGACTGGATTCAAATACAGTACCTGAATAAGGGGCACTACAAGAGGAAATCGATTTATACCACAACAAAGACATGGCAAAGGGGAAGAACTGGCTCAAAATCCATTAGCCTGCACCTTGTACCTCAATTACAGTGGTGGCCTCAGCACTAGACCACAATCTGGTCCGAAAGCCTGGAGTACCAATCTGTTCAAGTGCGGAGCACTTTTTTCCCCACGAGAAATAATGTAAATGTATTTACTGATTCTGGCACCATGCTGAATGACTAATTCAGACACACATGTGCCACTCACATATTCAACAATAAAGTTCTTTTTTAATCCTATTGTTGTTGGTTGAGGACTGAAATGCTCAAGCATGGAGCAGTTCAAGTGTCGAGGGATGAATGTATTTGCTAAAATGTGACTTGAATCCAGAATGTCTGAGGACGTCTACTAAAACATGAAGGTGTGATCTATGAAGACAACATATTCCAGTATACTGAGTGCACCACAAATCAAGATGAAGTAGATCATCCTGGGATTGGTAGAGTCTAAGATAATGGAGAAGGGGAGCAATATTGACAGGTGTTGCGTACCTCTCAAAATCACAGCTGTGACAGCTGGGCATGGTGGCGCACGCCTCTAATCCCAGTGGCTTGGGAGGCGGAGCCAGGGGGATCACAAGTTCAAGACCAGAGGAAGTCTACGTAATTTAGCGAGACCCTGTCTCAGAAAGTAAGGAAAAAAATAAAAGGGCTGGGGATGCAGCTCAGTGGTCCAGCACTTGCAAAGCATGCAGGTGTGAGGCCCCGGGATCAACCCCCAGTACCACAAAAAAAAAAAAAAAAAAAAAATCACAGCTGTGACAAAAAATAGAAAAGTCCATCACAGGACTGGGCCAGAGTTCCCAGGGAAAGCCCAAACTCCTAGGCCCCCCAATTTCCCTGAAATCTGGTTAGACACGAGGCACATGCAGGCTGAAGAGTCATTTAATAAATAAGTCATTTAATAAAGATAAATAAATAAATAAATAAATAAATAAGAGTCATTTAATAAAGAAAATAAATGGGCCCTGAGGGTATGTTAAGTAGACAGGACATGACTCAGAAGGAGAAGTGAGAGTCTTAAACATAGGGCAAATTAAAAACAGTCAATCAAGCCTCAGAGCACACCTCTCCCCCAGACTGCATGTGGCCTCTTGCCTGGCTAAGGGGAAAGAGACCTGAGCCCTGCCCACGGCTTTCATCATACAACACAGGCTTCAACAGACGCCCATCTGTTTTCCATTTTTACTTCATGCTGTACAGAGGAAGTATATAAAATGCCACTTTTTTTTTTTTTTTCTGCATAGGTTGCTGTTTGCTATCTTTAGCTGTTTGCTAAAGAAAGATTACATTCAGGCTGTCTATGAATTTAATACTGTGGCTACTTCAACTGTTCATATCAGTAATCAAAGTCAGACCTGACCCTTATATTTACCTCTACTTTTTTTTTTTTTTTTTTTTGCAGTTTTGGGGGGCTGAGCCCAGGGCCTCATGCATACTTTGCAAGTATTTTACTACTGAGCTGCACCCCTAGTTCCTTTCTTTAAAAAATTTATCATAGAAAAGGGTCTAAGTTACACAGGCTGCCTCTGGCCTCAAACTCTCAATCCTCCTGCCTCTGACTCTAGAACAGGTGGCATCACAGGCACGCACCACCACACTGAGCTACTTCTACGTTAATTACAGACATATACCTCTCTTTAAGGCATGCTTAGAGCGCATCCTAATGTCAGTCTGCTCACTCACTCAGGCCCAAGATTTTGCAAAGATGAATCATAAAGAGAGAGCCCAGGTCTGGCTGAAGTGGCACAGAAGGTTCCCTCATCACTGTCCCTGCATTATTTATTATTTGTGAAAGGAAGGAGAGGGCTATAACAAAGAGCTTGGCCCTGAAATTTTTTAAATAACCAAAAAAATTTCTATACAATATGGGTATATACCTAACCATCAAAACAAACACATGAGCCAGGATACAGACAAACAAATGAGATATAAATGACAGGCAGGCATACTTAAAAAGTTAACATCACCACATGCAAGGCTGTCCAACTAGCTACTGGGGAGGCTGAGCCAGGAGGATCACTTTAGCCCAAGAGTTTATGGCCAGGCTGGACAACATAACAAAACCTTGGGACAGACAGACAGACACACACATACACACACAAAACCTTCACACCAAACAATCCAAACAAAGAGTGAAGAGAAAGCAACCAACTGCTGAAGCCAGAATTCCTGGGTTGAAATCATAGGTCTGCCACTTACTAGCTGGGTGACTTTGAGCAAATTCCCTAACTACTCTGTGCCTCCATCTTGTCATTTATAAAATAGGGAGAATAACAGTATCAACTTCACGTGGCTGTTACAAAAAATTAGTTAATACAAGTGTTTACAATAGGGTCAGGTACGTAGAATGTGCTCAGTAATCACTATTATTGTTGTTTAACTGAAAAGAATAAAATTCCACAGGCTCACAACTTCAAATAAGAAGTCAGAGACATTTTAACATCACTTTAAATAGCTTAATGAGGTTGGGTGCAGTGGCGCACTCGTATGAACCCAGCAGTGGGGAGGCTGAGGCAGGATTGCCCAGAGTTGGAGGCCAGCGTGGGCTACACAGCAAGTTCCAGGTTAGCCAAAGCTATACAGCAAGACCCTGTCTCAAAAAAATGAAGCAAAACAACAAGGCTTAATGAGGATATTCTCACTATTACACACACACAACAGAAAATCTATATTCTCCAAAAGCTGTGTTTTATCTCTGTAACATCAGGCTAGTAGCCAAAACCAGTACAGATCCTTCACAGAGATAACAGGTTCTACCATAAAGCAGAAATTATTGCTGAAATCTGACTAGAATAATAACTAATGCTTTTCAAGTCTCAGATTTTAATGCTTACAACAACCCTATGAGACAGGTACTCTTACCATCTCCATTGATTGTTGAGAACTATGCAATTAATGAAGGTTACATAACTACAAATGGCAAAGTCAGGATCTGAATTAGTCAGACTGGCTCTAGAGACAGTTCTTTTAACACTCACCACACTATTCTCACTGATTACAATTTCCCAAGGGCATCAACAAATTGTCTTCAGAAAAAGAAGGTTCTCAACCTTCTAGAAACAGAGCCACCATATCACCCGTTTTTCAGATATCTGAAAGCACTGAAACTGGCCTAGTAGCAGGGACTTGGGGTGTCAGAGTAAATTTTTGGTGGGGATGAGGAGTGCAGGGAACAAGAGATGGTTAGTGAGGAGTTCTCTATCAAACCAGACCTCCTACTCCAACCATGAAGCAGATGCTGATCCTGAAACAGGCTTCACTAAGAAGCCTGCTCCCACCAGGCACAGGGGTATCTGCCTATAGTCCCAGCTACATGGGAGGCTGAAGCCCTGGAGTCACTTGAGCCCAGGAGTTCAAATCCAGCCTGGGAAACACAGCAAGACATTATCTCAAAACAAAACAAAACTATCTAAGAGTCCTGCTCCCAACTCTGTCTTGGGCATAATCTAAAGAAAGTGAGGACTACATTTACTGCAGTTGGCCCCAGTCCCCTACCTCTCTCTTCAAGTACACTACCTCTCAGGCCACACTGTTTGGCTAGTGAAACTGATTTTCTTTTCTTTTAAAATGTGGTTTGATGGTTAGAATACAAAGGAGGAGAAGAAAACTACCAGAAAAAGGCAAGTTCCATAATCCTTTATTTCCATTACCCAACTGGTCCAGCAAAGCAGCTTTCAAATATCCCAGAGTCTCAGGGATAGTGAGTAAGATCATAAACATTCCCAGAACTTTATATCAGACTGACCCCTTACCATAACCTCATCTGGATTTCTTCTCCCTATTCCCAACCTGCCTTTCCCTCAGGTCTGACATCATTCCCTGCAATCCACATCCCCTGAGGAACGTTAATGAACCCTTCTTACCAAAAGAAAGGTCCAAAAGACGACATACAGCAAGAATGAATTCAGGAGTCGGTGACAGAAGGTACCTAAATGGTCAGTGAAAACCAATAAAAATTTGTTTTCTTAGGACTACCCACCATCAGTCACCCACAAATCTCCACTTTCAAGCAGGCTGTCAAACTAAAGATGTGATGGGGAGATGAAAGGAGAAATGGTGCATGTGTAGAAAACTTTGTGACCGGGATGTGTCAGAATACTTCCAGCCTGATCTCTAGGTCCTTACCCAAATTTGCTTGCATAGATGAAGGCTCACAAGGCTAAAGTGTACATCAACTCTCAAAAGACAGTCTGCAACCTAAGCAAAAGCCAACTTAGAGACCACAGGCAAAAGACAAACTACAGAAGAGCACCCTCCTCAGATTTAATGATCTTCAGCATCACTCCATGCCCATGGATTCTCTCCCAGGGAGTATGCCAGTCAGAAATCTATCACAGGAGGCCACCTTACCCGCTCTGGGGTTGAACTGGGGCAAGTCGCTACCTCTTCTTTCCAAGCAGGTACTGTGATTTCTTCCAGTCCCTGTGGTCCCTGAGTCTTCAGCTGAAACTGGGGCACATCTGTTATAGGAGTTGTGGAACTGCTGATCTAAACCTGGAAAAGGGTCATTTGACTGACTTCAGTTCTCTTCTTAGCAGACCTGCCCAGCATCCTCCAGCTCTCTCGTATGCCCCTTCAGCACCATTCCCTTCCACCATAAAGATCTTTTTCCTCTCCCACTGGCCTGGTACAGTCTGGCCTCGGTCCCACGCTCCAGGCTTCTTTACTCTCAGTTAAGAAATTCTCCTACAAGCTGGGCGCGATGGCACACGCCTGTAACCTCAGCAACTCTGGAGGCGGAGGGAGGAAGGTCGCAAGTTTGAGGCCAAAGGCAGCTTGAGTAACTTAGCGAAAACTGTCTCACGGTAAGCAAAAATTTTAAAAGGGAGGGGTGCAGCAGCTCAGTGGTAGAGCGCTTGGCCCTGGGTTCAACTCCCCCGTAGCGGGGAAAAGAAAGACAGACAGACAGACAGACAGACAGACAGACAGACAGACAGTCAGACAGACAGACAGACAGACAGACAGACAGACAGACAGACAAAAAGAAAGAAAGAAAACAAATTCTCTTCCAATTCACGACTCTGCTTCTCTAGGGCCTGAATTACACCTATTTCCGGCTCCCCCCCCCCCGCCCCAAACCCCTCCCCTAGGGCTGCCACGGGATTCTAGGCCCCTCCCCTTCCCTCCCTTCCGCCCCGCCCCTACCTCCTTTTATTTACTCCGCCTCCAGCCTTCCTTCATCCCCGGTCCTCTTCTCCAGGCCCCGAACCAGTATCTCTTCCGCTCCTAATCTACACTAGGGTCCTGTGATCCCCCTCAACTCTAGCCTCCCAGCCCGATTACTCTAATCCCATAACAAACTTTCCGCCGTTTCCTACTGCCTTCAGGCCGCCATCTTGCCGCGGGGCAGGCCGGGTAGCGGCTAGGGTCGCGGGAATCCCCACGCACTACGCGCCGCTTGTCATCAGGGGCGGAGCTACAGGGCGGGGCCTGGGGCTCGGGAACCGGGACTCCGAGCAATGAAGAAAGACGGGAGTCTTTTAAGAGAATGGATTGGAGGCTTGGCCTGGAGTGAGGGAAGAGCGTGTCAGGCGTAGGGCAACCTCGGGAAAGGGGGACAGAGAGGTACTGGAGGAAAAAAAGAACAGGGGAATACAGCTCAGAAATATTGTGGGAGAGTCTAGGTATCCAAAGAATAAAATCAGCTTTTAAGCTTGGCGGGAGATCCGCAGGACTGACCTTCTTCCATCTTCACCAGCCTCATTTTCCACCTCCCCCAGACTTCAGATTCCTAAATTGTCCCATGTTTTCAAGCTATTAGGCCTTAAGATGTCCAACTTTGCTGAGCACAGTGGCTCATGACTGTAATCTCAGGGAATCGAGACGCAGGGACAGGAGGATTGTGAATTCGAGGCCAGAGGCAGCCTGTGTAATTTAGCATGGCCCTGTCTCAAGATAAAAAATAAAAAATGAGCTGGGAGTACAGACTAGTGGTAGAGCACTTGCAAAGTATATGCGAGACCCTCAGTTCAACTCCCAAGTACCAAAAAAGAAAAAGGAAAGAAGAAATAGAAAGAAAAAAGATAAAGAAAAGGTCCAACTCCACTTCCCCATGCAAGATCAAGTTTTACTATTTTAGCCCTCAGCTTAACTGTCACCTCTTCCAGAAAGCTCTCCCTTTGGTGCTGCTTTTGCTGGGGATCTCTACCAACTTGCACATAACTTTATAATGGCTGTCCTGTACCATGATTATTTATGGACATGCTGTAACTCTTTTGCCCTGCTGCTTCTTCAGGGAAAAACCTGTATCTGATTGCATCTTCATATTCCATAGCAGGTTCACAGCACACAGTAAGTGCTTAATGAGTAAATAGCATATTTTCTTCCATGCACTAAGCATATTTGTGCCTCAGAGTCTTTGAATTTACTATTTCTTGTGACTGGAATGTTCTTCCTCCAAGTGTTCATACTCATTTGTGTCTTGGCTCAAAAATTACCACCTCGAAGAAGGCTTCCCTGGTTACTCCATCTACATTAGTATCTCCACTCTCCCTTTCCCTGCTTTAATGTTTGCTTATCTGATATAGTAAATATTTCTTTGTTTATTGACCATCTATCCCACTACACTGCAAACTCCAGAGGTCTGGGACTTTCTCTCAGTCACCACTGTATCCCCAGTGTCTAAAACAATGCCTGACATAGGAGATACTCAATAAATACTTATTGAATTCATAAATGGTCTGGAAGTGAGTGATTGAAAGATTTTGGAATATAGTAGTGGGAAGGAGGGGTTAAAAATAAGGAAATACATAGAAAGAAGTTATACTCCCTCGAGGCACAACTTTGCCCTAGCAGGAATGGTAGCAAAGACAGGCCCCAGGCTCAACAAAGGAGAAAGTGAGATAAGAGCCTGGTGGCTTTATGGACTGTGTCCTCAGGGAGTAGAGCCTTTCTGGAAAAGCCCCAGGACAGCAAGTAAGCCAGGTAGAGGAAATGGAGAGGGCTGGTAGCTGAAGAGTTTACATACATCTAAAGACATCATCCACCCCCAGCCCAGGCCCCTCTTGGCCAGATGGTTCCAGAGAAGCCTTAGCATCTGTCCCTCCATAAATTATCCAGTGCTCCCTCCTGCCTGTCCTCTCTGGTGACAGCCAGAACAATTGTCCAGGAATTCCATCTGCTCCTCCTGTCCCTCTCTGCAGCTCATCAACATTTCATTGCAGAGAGGTATCCTGTTTCCCTGGGCCTAGGGTTGGGAACTCAGTCTGACTCCTGCTGGAACTGTTTTCAAGCACCTGCCCCTAGTCAACACACAAATAGAACCTCAGCAAAGGATCCCAGACCCCTAAAGGAGAGAGTCGCCCATCTCTATTTCCCATATCATTCATGCTTTTCTATCCTATATACCCTTAGAAAATAATAAAATTATACTACATAACTCAACCATATAGTTTTTTTTTTCCCAGTACTTCAGAGTTGAACCCTGGAGCCTCATAATACTTCACAAGTGCTCTACTACTGAGCTGCACCCCTAGCCCATTTGTTATTCTTTTATTTTTGAGTCAAGATCTCACTAAATTAAACAGGCTGCCTCTGCCTTGAACTCTACAATCCTCCTGCCTCCACCACCCAAGTTGCTGGGGTTACAGATGTGCACCACTGCACCTAGCTCATATAGGTCCTTTTAGAGTTTAAAATAAATGATCTCAGGGCTGGATGTGTAGTTCAGTGGTAGAGTGTGTGCTTAGGATGCACTTCAATACACACATACACACACAAATAAATGAATAAATGAATAAATTAAAATAAAATATCTCCAGATCATTACACATCTCCACATGGCTCCCCTTAAACTGAGCATTCAATACTTTCAAAGTGTGATATTTGTTGTGCTGTGATCACAAACTCACACTAAAAGTAAACAAATGTATTAAAAAGAAATATGTTTAAAAACTCAATTTAAAAAAGGAAAGCAAAAAGACCAGAGATTCAGATTTTTGGTTATAAGTGACATAGACAGCCAGGAGGCTGCTTCTATTCTTGTTATGGCCTTGACTGGATATGCTGAACCATGTATACATGGTTGTTATGATGATGATGACTTCAGAACTTCAAGAGGTGAAAACTTAGTATGTTTCCCTAGATTTAAGTTATACACATCTCCTAATTCTTCTATTAATAGAAGTCCACAGCTGCCACTCCAGGGAAAAACTTTTATTGTTGTTGTTGTTGGGTACTGTAGAGTCTTTATCCGACTCCTAGCTTCCCTATGTACAACAGTATTGCAATATTGTTCGTGTTTCTGTGCTATTCAAAAGAGTTTTCAATGGCTGATTGTTTTTTAGGGAGTGGGTTGCTGGGTCCTTCTCCCAAGCCTACAGCACCTGGTGTTCCCAGGCAGTCTCCCATCCAAGTACTAACCAGGCCCGACTCTGCTTAACTTCCAAGATCTGACAGGATTGGAAGCCACAGTAGTACGGCTGCAGTCAAATTTTTATTTCATGTATGTTTTTCCCCAATCTTGGGATGTTGAATTTGATGAAAGCCTAAAAAAATGTATTTTTAAGACCTTGAAACTTGGTGAGGTCTTACGTTTTTTCTTTTTTTCTTTTCCTTTTTTTTTTTTTTTTTTTGGTACTGGGGGGTTGAATCCAGGTCCTTGCATGTACTTTGCAAGTACCCTGCCACTGAAATGCACCTCCAGCCTCTTTTGAAAATTTTTTTACCTTGAGACAGGGTCTCACTAAGTTATGCAGACTGCCCCTGGCCTTGAACCTGTGATCCTGCTACCTCCACCTCACAAGTTGCTGGGAATTACAGGTGTGAGCCACTGTGCCCAGCCCATTTTTTCATATTCTTAAAACCATTTAATGCTTAAATGATTGTAAAGGCAAGAACTCAAATAAATATTTGTACCCCATGTTCATAGCAACATTCTCTTATAATAGTCAAAAGATGGAAACAATCCAGGCATGGATATAGGCACAAGCCTATAATTCCAGCCCTCAGGAGGCTGAAGCAGGAGGGATCAACACAAGTTTGAGACCAGCCTCGTCTACATGGTGAGTCCCAGACAAGCTTGGGTTGCACAGCAAGACTCTGTCAAAACACACACACACACACACACACACACACACACACACACACACACACTCCAAAAAAGATGGAAACAACCCAAAAGTTCATCAATGGATGAATTGTTTGTTGTTAGGTGCCATCAAGTTGGGTCCGACTCCTGGTGACCCTATGTACAACAGAACCTCCTAGTGACCCTATGTACAATGGAACAAAACACCATAGTAGACCATATGATTATCTGATTCAGAATGGCCCGTGCCAGTCCATTTTAGTTCACTGATGCCTAGAATGTTGATGTTTATGTCTTCCATCTACCTTTTGATGATTTCTAATTTTCCTAGATTCTTACAACATACGTTCCACATTCCAATTATAAATATATGTTTACAGTTGTTCCTTCTCATTTTGAATCCTGCTACATCAGCAAATGGAGGTCCCAGGGGTTTTACTCCGTTCCCATCATTAAGGTTGACTCTACTTTGGGGAGACAAGTCTTCCCCAGTTGTCTTTTGGTGCCTTCCAACATGGGGGGGGGGCCTCATTTTTTGGCACTATTGTTGTTAGGTGCCGTCGAGTCAGTATCCGACTCATAGCAACCCTCATAGGGTTTTCAATGGCTGACTGCTTCGGGATTGCCTTGGAAGTGGATTGCCAGGCCTTTCTCCCATTTTTGTGGTGCTGGGAATTGAACTCGGGACCTCAGAGACTGCAGCGCAGCGCTCTACCAACTGAGCTAAATCCCAGCCCTTTTGGCACCATATTTGACAATATTTCTCTGCTATTCATAGGGTTTTCAATGGCTAATTGTTTTGGGAGTGGGCTGCAGGGTCCTTCTCCCTAGTCTGAGTCTGGAAGCTCAGATGAAACTTGTCCACCCTTGGTGACCCTGCTGGTATCTGAGATAGCCATGGCATAGCTTTCAGTATCACAGAAACACACAAGCCTCTGTAGCACAAGCTGACAGACATGTGGGAGAAAGTATGAATAGATAAGCAAAAATATATATGGAGACTATATATATATATATATATATATATATATATATACACATATGTTGTTGTTGTTAGATGCCGTCGAGTCGGTATCCGACTCATAGCGACCCTACATACAACAGGCGAAACACTATTGTCAGAGCTTCTCTGCTGTTCATAGGGTTTTCAATGGCAGATTGATTATTGGGAGGGGGTTGCCAGGTCCTTCTCCCAAGCCTGCAGCATCTGGTGTTCCCAGGCGGTCTCCCATCCAAGTACTAACCAGGCTCGACCCTGCTTAGCTTCCAAGATCTGGCGGGATTGGATGCCACAGGGCTACGGCTGCAGGCTATAGTAATCAAATAGGCTGGGATTTAGCTCAGTTGGTAGAATGCTGCTCTGCACTCTCTGAGGACCCAGGTTTGATCCCCAGCACAGCAAAACCGGGAAAAGGACATGGCAATCCACTCCCGAAGCAATCCTGAAACAATCAGCCATTGAAAACCCTATGAAGGTCATTATGAGTCGGACCTGATTCAACAGCACCTAACAACCAACAAGAAGAGTAGTCAAATTCATAGAGATAAAAAATAGACCAGCCGGGCACTATAGTACACACCTGTAATACCAACAACTCAGAAGGCTGAGGCAAGAAGATCATGAATTTGAGAACAGAGGCAGTCTGCACAACGAAAGTAGCGAGACCCTGTAGCAAAATAAAAAGTACAAAATGGGCTGAGGTCTTGGCACAATGGTAGAGCACTTATCTAGCATGTGCAAGGCGTGGGGTTCAACCCTCCAGTACTGACCAAAAAAAAAAAAAAAAAGAGGAAAAGAAAAAGAACATAGAATAGTGGTGGCCTGGGGTTTGTAGAAGGGGAATAAGGAGTCAATTTAGGGGGAAAATTCTGGAGCCTGATAGTTAATGACAATTGCAAAACAATGTAAATACACTTATTGTCACTGAACTGTACAATTAAAGGGGCTAAAAGGGTAAATGTTGCCAAACACTGCGATACACACCTATCATCCCAACAACTTGGGAGGCAGAAGCAAGAGGATCGCAGGTTCGAGGCCAGAGACAGCCTGTGCAACTCAGAGAGATCCTGTCTCAGAATAAAGAATAAAACAAGGAGCTGGGAATGCAGCTCAGTGGTGGAGCACTTGCCTAGCATGTGCAAGGCCCTGGGTTCCAGCCCAAGCACCACAAAAATAAAACAAAATGGTAAATGTTATGCTATATATATTTTACTGCAATAAAAATTATTTCCAGTTTAAAAAATCCTTAAAACATACATTCCATATTATCTTTATGTGATACTAAGTCTTGTTTTCTGCCTTCTGGTGAGGTCCTGCCTCTACCAACTCTTAGACAGGGACTCCCTGAGGACAGAGCTCGTCTCCTGCTTCAGACTTTGGACTCTGTAAGGTAAGAGCCTGTGCCTCCCCTCTCAAGCTATGACTGGAGTCCTGGGGAAGCTGGGACTCTGTAGACGGAGTAGCTCACCCTCTCTCCTGGGCTGCACTGGGTCCTGTTTATCAGGCCAGTTCACTCTTCTCTGTAGGAGCTGGGTGGTTCTGTGATCCTCCGTCTCTGCCAAATTGGGAGGGCTTCCCTCCATCCCAGATCAGTGCCTGAGACTGGGCTTTGAAAGTAAGCAACTGCCGGGTGCAGTGGCGCACGCCTGTAATCCCAGCGGCTTGGGAGGTGGAGGCAGGAGGATCACAAGTTCAAGACCAGGTGCAGTCTGCGTAATTTAGCGAGACCCTGTCTCAAACCAGCACTTGCAGAGCATGCAAGCGCGAGGCCCTGGGTCCAACAACCCAGGACCACAAAAGAAAGTAAGCAACTGTTTGTACATGCAAAGTTAAAGGAGGAGGCCTAATTTCCAAGTGTTAAGTAAACCTCCAGGGATGATTTGAACAGTTGCTGGAGGGGCTAGAGGCTGCCCTCCCTATGATTTTGATGCCTCAGCCACTCCTTCATCTGCCCTGGGCAGCTCCAGGTGGAGAGGCTTCACAGGCCTGTGAACCCTTGATACTGCTGTGCTCTGTACTCACAATTCTGGATATGAATGACCCTCTCATCCTTTCAGGTCTGTGTACACAGCTCTGCGCATGCTGGCAGGTCCCAATGGACCTTTTCCCTCTCTTGCTGTTTTGGAAAGGAGCTGTATCCCTGCACATTCAACCCATCAGTGAGCAGAACCTGCTCCTCTACCACTTCTCAATTCACCCTGACGCCTATCATCAGCATTTGCCCAAGCCCAGCTTCCTCCCTTGTCCCTAGCAGGTATTTGCAGGTACCCTAAGCATGGCACCCAGGGCCTAAGATTTGACACAACAGACCCTGAAGCACGCAACAGGTCCTGCCAGAGCCGATCATAGTGACACACGAAGCACTCAGGAGGCTGAGGCAGGAGGATCTACACTAGTTCAAGCCCAGCCTAGGCTACATAGTGAGTTCCAGGACAGCTTGGTCTACATGGTCTACCTTGCCTCAAAACAAAACAAAACAAAAAATAGATCCTCTACACACACACACACACACACACACACACACACACACACACACACACAAATGCAATCAGCCAAAAGGTGGGGAACAATGGCTGGACTTGGATTTCAGCTCTTGAGCAGCTGGCTTCATGTCCTGCTGTGAGGGGTGGGAATGGAGAACAAGAAGCAGCCAGAGTGGGAGAGCACTTGTTTCAGGACCCAAAGTCCCCTGCACTGAAGAAAGCCCTTGTGGATGATGGATTCCTCAAAGATGTCTGACTCCCTCCCATCACCCGCTCAGCCCCCACCCTGGGGCCCCTAGTTGAAGGTCCTCTGTCAGGTCCTACCCACAGTACTTACTATCATGGGAGGCTCTGACAGAAAAGGAGGAGAAATATGTGCGGACCTGCCAATGAATGCAGGAGTGAATAAGTGACTCCTTATTCCCCATTTTTTCTCTGTACCTCATTTGGTAATACACAGGACTTTTTCTGTGAAAAAAAGAAGCTAAGGGGAGAAGAGGGGAACTTGAGAACTCACCTCCCAGGTGAGAGGTGAAAGGGCTAAAAGGGATAAATCTATGTGTCTGGGCGCCCTGGAAGAGGGACTGGTTGACTGTACTCCAAAAAGAAATGATCAAGAACTTGGAAAATCCTGAGGGTTGGGGCATGCAAGAGCAGTATAGTTACTGTCTAGGACTGAGATCAAAGCTAAAAATAAGCTTCTTATCTTTAGTGACCAGATGCCCACCCCCCAAAAATAGAAGCCACTATTAAGGGAGGCTTGTCATTGTTAGGTGCCATCCAGTCAGGTTTAGGTACAATAGAATGAAGCACTACTGGATACTGTGCCATACCCAGCACTATTGTCAGTGTTTCTCTGCTATTCATAGGGTTTTCAATGGCTGATTGTTTTTTGGGAGTGGGTTGCTGGGTCCTTCTCCCAAGCCTACAGCACCTGGTGTTCCAGGTGGTATTCCATCCAGATACTAACCAGGCCCAACCCTGTTAGCTTCCAAGATCAGACAGGATCCGATGTTAGGGTGATATGGCTGTAGACAGGGAGGCTTAGAAGCATCCTAAAGTCATCAGGCTGCTAGTTCAATCTGTTCCCAAGTCCTCCAAAAACAGCCACTAAGTTGTATCCTGTGAAGCAGAAATTCAAGCCATGATCGATGTTCATCAGCTAAGGGACTCTCAGTACCAGCTGGACCAGCCACTTTTCTTTAGCATAGGACAATGGTTAAGCAGGGTCTTTGAAGCAGTCTGGTTGGGTTCATATCCCAGCAGTGTCACCCAACTAGCTACATCACCATAGGCAAGTGGCTGAAGTCCTCTGTGCCTCATTTTTCCCATCTGTAAAAAGGGGCTAAACATACCATCTATCCCACAGAGTTTTGAGGGTCAAATGAGTTCATGCACACACAGTGCTTAGATAAGTGCCTGGTCCATAGGATGTCCTCTGTTTTACTGACAAGGACCTTGAGGTTCAGAGAAGTAAGCTGTGTTTGGTAGGTCACCCAGCTACAGAAAATAGAACCAGGATTTGAAGCAGCTTTTAGTATTCTTGATCTGAGATTGCTGAGCTGGGGAGGGAGATGATAATAGCTGTATGGCAGAGTGCTTGACCTCCAAGGCACACTGAAAAATGGGCTCAGGAGAGAGAAGGTGGGTCTGGAGGCAGACAGACCAGATAGGAAATGCTTGAAAAGACTTGGAGGCTAGTGTGGTGAGGAGGACATGAAAAAAGGCCAAGGCAGGGAGATGGAATGGACCCAGGGCAATGGGAGAAGGAGGGCTACAAAGAATCAAGGAAAAAGGGACTCGAGGAGAGAGAGGAGTCAAGGATGGTCTGGAGGTTTTAAGTCTCAGTTACCCAGAGGGGCCTCTGTCAAAAGGAAGTTATTGAGTGTTCTTGGAAATCCAGGTGGGACAAGCATCTATTTCCTGTTTGCTTGTTTATTGGCACTGGAAGGCTGAACCTAGAGCTTTGAACCTCTAGGTCCTTTCTTATTTTTTATCTTGAGACAGGGTCTTGCTAAGTTATGCAGTATGCCTCTGGCCTTGAACTTGCAGTCCTCTCAAGTCTCTGGGATGACAGGGGTGCACCACTGAGCCTGGCTCCTGGATGATTTTTAAATGAGGGAGGAGATATATGTTAGAAAAAGTTTTGCATGGCAAGAAGCCTGGACTAAAAGATGTCTTTTGAGTAAAAGGCCTGGAAATGGACAGATTCCCAAAGATACTAGAACAGAGAGAGTTGCTAAGAGACAAGCCTCAGCACAACCCAGAACAGCCCAGCTTCACCTCCCATCTTTGCTCTTCTTGCTAAGCCCCTGTGCTACTTCAGGGCAAGAAGGCAACTCTAGCAGGAATCTCCAGTGCCTCTGCACCCCTCCCCTTACCCCCAACTCTCCCATCCCCTGTATACATACCTCCTTTTCACACCAGCACATTCCACCCTCCCAGCCGCTCTGTGAGAGAGCTACTGATTCCCCATGTTGCTCATGAGATTATAAGACCTCAGAGCCACAAAACCAGACTCCAAATCCTGTTCACTGTATTTCATGGTACCATAACTGCACTTCAAGAGATCTCAGGCAGTTTGGAGCCAGAGTTGCCCACCTCCTCTTCCTTAGACACCCCTTGCTGTCCAAAGGTATTTGTTTTCTCTCTGGGAGTAATGGGATTGCAGGATAATTACCAAATATTAAGGAGGCAGTGAAAAAGGATGGTGAGCCTTGTGGCAACATTACAGGTAAGCATCAAACATCAGGCCTGGAGACATCTTAGAGACCACTGAGGAAAATCTCTATTTGCAGAAGAAACTTAGGCCCCAAAAGAAAGGACTTGCCTGTGTTATGCCTCTGAAGTTACTCTACTCCTTTTGTTTTAGTCATCTCCTGCTGCATATAAAAGATCACCCCAAAACTTACTGGCTTGAGATAACAATTTTGATTATCTCTCAGATTTCTGAGGATCAGGGATTGAGAATGAACTCAACTGGGTGGCTTTGACTTTGTTCCATGTGGAGTGCTGCTGCAGTCAGTTGAGTGAGTAAAGCTGAAACAGTAGAGGCTGGACAAGTGAGGAAGCTTTCTGGACATCTCTATTCAGGTGGTCTCAAGTCCTCGCTGTGTTGACTTGAAAAGAGAGTTTGGACTTCCTTGCAGAATGGTGACTTGAGGCAATCAGACTGATTACTTAGTGACTCAGATCGCCAAATACAAGCACCCCCAGAGAATTGGGTGAAACTTGTGTCACCTAACCTCAGAAGTCACATAATGCCTCTTCCATTGTAGTCAGGTTACCTAGAGTCAAGGAAAGGGAATGTAGTCCATACCTCTCAGAGTGGGGCATCCCAAAGTCACATTATAAGGAAAACATGTGGGATGGGAGATCTTGTGAAAGCCATCTTAGGGAAATATCAACTGCTATGCCTAGGCACAATCACCTAGACTGATAGCATGGCACAGGTGAAAGTCAGGGCTGGGCCTGAACCCCAGATTCATCACTCAATAGCTCTGTGACCTTGGGGAAGTCACCTAAGCCACTGTACTCTCTCCCCTTTCATCTATAAAGCTGGAATAGTAATAATGCTTGCCTTGTAGGATTTTAGTGAAAATTAAATGGAAAGGTCTGGCCTTAGGTTTGTTTCTCCCCTTCCAGCTTTTAAGAAAGCGGTGAACCCACTATCATCTTAAACCCCTTCCCCTGTCAATGAAAAGAACTTAAGTCTCAATAAGGAAGAGAAACTAAGGCAAATAAGAGCACAAATTAAGTGCTAACCAGCACAAGAATATGATATGATAGAACTGGGTTACAGCAGTCAACAAAACAAAGTCTCTACCCTTATAGAGTTTATGATATTGTGGGAGGAACTAGTTGACACACAAATATGTTAATGTATATCAGGCCAGGTGCATTGCCTATAATCCCAGATACTTGGGAGACTAAAACAGGAGGATCACAAGTTTGAGGCCAGAGCAGGCTGAACAACTTAGCAAGACTTTGTCTCAAAATAAAAAATAAAAAAAGGATTATGGGTACAAGTCAGTTTTGGAGCAACTGCTTAGTCTATGAGAGGCGGTAGGTCCAACCCCCTAGTACTGAAAAAAAAAAAAAAAAAAACTATACACACACACATATATTCATTGTTGTTGTTAGGTGCCATTGAGTTGGTGTCTGACTCATAGCGACCCTATGTACAACAGGTGAAACAGTATTGTTAGTACTTCTCTGTTATTCGTAGGGTTTTCACTGGCTGATTGTGTTTTGAGAGTGGCTTGCTGGGTCCTTCGTGTGTGTGTGTGTGTGTGTGTGTGTGTGTGTGAGTGTTTATGGTGAAAAGTGCTATGGGGAAAAATAAAACAGAATAAGGGAATATGAGGGGTTAGTTGAGGTTATTAAATGGGGTGATCAGTGAGGTCTTCTTTACCAAAATGTGCTTAAGTAGAGGGCTGAATAAAATGAGGGAGTGAGCAATGGAAATATCTGGGTTAGAACATTCCAGACAGAAGGAACAGTTAGTGCAAAAGTCCTGAAGCAAGAAACATGATTATGTGTTCAAGGATCAACATAAAAGTCCAGTTTGGTTGGGCAAAGTGAGGTGTAACAGTGTAGACATAAGATCAGATGGGAGCCACCTGAGAGTTTTAAGCAGAGATAGGACATAATCTGACTTCCATTTTTTAAGTAAAATTTTATTTTTTAATGAGTTTGTTGTTGTTAGGTGCCGTCAAGTCAGTATCCGACTCATAGCAACCCTATGTACATCAGGCGAAACATATTGTCAGTGCTTCTCTGCTATTCATAGGGTTTTCAATGGCGGATTGATTTTGGGGAGTGGGTTGCCAGGTCCTTCTCCCAAGCCTACAGCACCTGGTGTTCCCAGGCATTCTCCCATCCAAGTACTAACCAGGCCCGACCCTGCTTAGCTTCTGAGATCTGATGGGATCAGAGGCCACAGTGCTATGGCTGCATGCTTTAATAAGTTTAGACTTATATAAAAGTTGCAAAGATAGTAAAGAGAGTCCCCATATATCCTTTGCTCATTTTTGCTTAGCACTAACATTATTTGGTACATTTGTCAAAACTAAGAAGCCAACACTCATACCTTAGCATAAACTCTAGATTTTATTCAGACATTGCCAACTTTTCCACTAATAATTTTTTTTCTGTTTCAGGACTCAGTTTAGGATACTGTGCCACATTTATCTGGCTTCATTTTATTAAGATCACCCTGGCTCCTGCACAATAATAGAAAAACAACTAGGAAGCTGTTACAGTACTTCAGTGGAAAGGTAATGGTGACATGGACCAGGATGTTAGAGGTCAGATTGTGACAAGTTGTCAAATTCTGGTTTAACTTAAAGGCAGAATCAACAGGATTTGCAGGAGCAGGTAGTAAGAGAACAAGGAGGGTCAAATCTGACTCCAGGATTTGGGCCTAAAAACCTACACAGTGGAACAGCCCCAGGCTGAGATGGATAAAACCACCAAAGGAAGGCTGTTTGGAGATGGAAGTCAGGAGTTTGCATTTGGGCATGCTAAGTCTGAGTTGCATATTGAAGAATCCATGTGGAGGTGTTGAATAGATAGATCATCAGACATAGTCTACAAATCTGGATTTCAGGGATAAAGCTTGGCTGGAATCACAGACTTGTGAGTTAGTAGCTCATAGCTAGTATTGAAAACCATGAGGCTGAATGAGATCATGAAGGGAGTGAGTGAAGGCAGAAAAGAGAAGAGTTCTGAGGATCAGGTCCAGGGGCTGTAGAAGAAGTTGGGCAGCTGGACAGGAAACAATGGAGGGTGAGGAGCAGTGGGCATTGAGGTCAGTGGAAAAGCAAGTGAGGGTGAGCCTAGAAGCCTAGGGAAGAACAGTGTCAAGTGCAGTCGACAGAGCTAGTGAAACAAGGACTGAGAATTCATCATTGGACTGGGCAGTGACAAGGGCATTGGTGGACTTTACAAGCATAATTCTGTTGTGGTGGGAATGAAAGTGGATTTAAGAAGAAATGAGAGGAGAGGAGCTGATGACAGCAAAGATGGACAAATATTTTTGAAGAGTTTTCAGTACAGGGGAACAGAAAAATGTACCTGGAAGAGAAACAAGGGTTGAGGGGGATTATTCCTTCCTTCATTTATTTATTTATGGATAGGAGAAAGGTTAATGACAGGATCCCACAAAAACAAGCAAATTAGCCAAGTGCCATGGTGCACAGCTGTAATCCCAGCAGTTCAGGAGTGGAGGCAGGAAGATCACAAGTCTGAGGACAGAAACAGCCTATGTAATTTAGCGAGATCGTGTCTCAAGACAAAAAATAAGAACAGGGACCTGAGGTGCAACTCAGTGGTAGAACATTTGCAAAGTATGCACAAGGCCCTGGGTTCAATCCCCCAGTACCACCAAAAAAAAAGAAAAAAAGAAAAAAAAAGAAAAAAAGAAAAGAAAAAGAAAAAGAACAAATTGATGATGTAGAAGATCTAGAGAGAACAGGCAGAGCCCTGCAGTTCCACTGTGAGAAGGCATGGGAACTGGTACACAGGTGGAGGGGCGCTCCAGGGAAGAACACAGGCATTTCATCTATAGTAACAGAGGGATGACACAGTGTATGGAGATAGATGCACGTAGGTGGTAGAAGCCTGTGGAAATTCTCTTCAGATTGCTTCTATTGCTTCTATTTTCTCCATGAAGTTGGAAGCAAGACCATCAGCAGAGTGAGCAGAAAGGAGTGGGTGGAGGTTGGAGGAGAGAGGAGAATAAAATAGCTGTTGCAGTGGGTGGGAGAGCATTGATGGTCAACACAAATGGCATCACAGGGTCATGAATTTAAGTCAGTCAGTAGTTTTGTTTTGTTTTGTTTTTCCAGCCATGCCCAGCTGCTTGGGTGAAGGCTGCAGAAGTCACAGTGGTGAGGTTTTGCCAGATGAATATAATGAAAGGAGAGAGTAGCCAGGGAGTTGAGTGTATATGAAAGGGACTGATTTATAATGATGGATTATGGAATCCAGGCTGGGTAAGGAGGTGAGAGTGGAGGTAAAGGGGGTATGGGACAGTAAAAAGGAGAGAGGATCAATGAATGAGAGACAGAGCCAACTTAGCCACAGTAGACACAGTCTACAACACTTTTAGAAGTCCACAGAATGCTGTTAGTGCAATTTATTTTAAAATAAAAAGAGGCTGGGCACAGTGGCACACACCTGTAATCCCAGCAACTTGGGAGGCAGAGGCAGGAGGATCCCAAGTTCGAGACCAGAGGCCATCTGTGTAATTTAGCAAGACACTGTCTCAAAAAGTAAAACAAACAAACAAACAAACAAACAAAAAAACAGGCTGGAGGCGGCAGCTCAGTGGTGCAGCACTTGCAAAGCATGCAAGCATGAGGCCCTGGGTTCAACCCCCAGTACTGCAAAAAAATAAAAAATAAAAAAACGAAAAGAATAAAATAAAAATGAGCATATAGGAGCTAGGGATGTAGCTTAGTGGTATAGCACTTGCCTAGCACACATAAGACCCTAGGTTGGATCACCAGCACTGCATAGGAAATAAATGATATATAATAATAAATTCAGCCTGAATTATATTAGTCTTTATATCAGTGCAGTCATACAATTTAATTTTTTAATAGTTTTCATGGAGGAAAGGGTCCATGAAGGCAAAACGCTGAGGGCCCATAAATGTTGTACTGTGGTCCTTATGAAAGACCCCAATGGAGTGGTAGAATCGTTTGCACCAAGGTAGTAGAGGGCATGGGCCAGAAAGATAGGAGTTGGTAATAGGAAAGTATGACACTTAAAATGATGAAGTACAAGAAACTATTAGTAGCAACAAAGTCTAAGGTAGGATCATCCTCCTTAGAAAAGAAATCCAGGAAATGAGAAGCTGATTTTATTAGGTATCCATCACTGCATTAACAAACCATCTCAAAATTTGTTGTGGGTGTTGTTAGATGCCATTGAGTCTGGTCTGACTCATAGTGACCCTATGTACAACAGAATGTAATACTCCCTGACACTGTGCCATGCCAGGCACTATGTTAGTGCTTCTCTGCTATTCATAAGGTTTTCAATGGCTGATTGTTTTGGGAATGGGCTCCCAGATCCTTCTCTCATTTTTGCAGTGCTGGGGATCAAACCCAGGACCTCAGAGGGTACAAAGCAGCACTCCACCAACTGAGCTAATTCTCAGCCTACCCTCTCAAAATTTAGTGGGTTAAAACACCCATCACTTCTCTGTTTAATACTTTGGTAATGTAGGCTGAGCTCTGCTGAACAGTTCTTCTCTTATTGGTCTTGCCTAGTTCACTCACAGGGCTGCAGTAATGTATAAATTTCATTAGGGCTGGGTGATCCAATATGACCTTAACAGGGTGCCTCAGTTCTCCTCTATGGGGCTTATTATTTTCTAGGAGGCCAGCCTGGAATTCTTTAAATGATGCTGGAAGTATTCAAAAAGAGCAAAGGGGAAAGCTCCAGACTCTAGGAACTCACATAGGTCATTTCCACTACATTCTATTATTATTGTTGTTACTACTACTACTACTACTACCACTACTATCTGTGGTCCTGGGGGGTTGATCCCAAGGCCTCATGTGTGCTTTTACAAGTGCTCTACCAGTGAGCCACACCACCAACCCATTTTTTACTTTTTATTTTGAGGCAGGGTCTCACTAAATTATATAGGCTACCTCTGGCCTTGGGTTCAGGATCCTCCTGCCTCCACCTTCCGAAATGCTGGGATTACTGGCATGCGTCACTGCTCCTGACCTTACCTTCTATTATTGAAAGCAAGTCCTGAGGCCAGCCCAAATTCAAGGGGTTAATAGACTACACCTCTTGCTAGGAGGAACAGCAAAGTCATTGCAAAGGGATAGGAGGTAGTACAGTGGCTATCCTTGCAAACAACCTCTCATAGTGATTGAAAGAATTGTCCATACCAGATTGAATCACCAAGAATCACTGAGAGCAATTCCAGCACCCCTCTAAAAAAACACCAAGCATTTAACAGAAATGGGAGTGAAGAGTGTAAGAATAAGCCAGGTGCTAAAATCTTCAAAGAACGAGGGGGAAGTAAGTGATATCATCTGATGGCATCAACTTTAAAAGCTTCAAATATCTTTATAGTTTCATCAGTGAATTTGAATACATCTCATCAATGGAAAAGGAGTCATTTCATTTTTCACAACTTCCTTGACTCAGTCACTCATCAGTGCAGACTCTATCCTAAGGAAAGATCCTAAAACATGGGAAAAAATATACACAGCCAAATTTGTGGCAAGGGCTGAGAATGTAGCTCAGTGGGAGCGTGCTTGCCTAGGATGTGCAAGACCCTGGGATCCATCCACTGAAAATTATGCTTTTGAGGACTATCAATATATGAAGTGGAGTTAAAAAAAAAACAAAAGTAGGGGCTGGGCACGGTGGCGCAAGCCTGTAATCCCAGCAGCTCTGGAGTCGGAGGCAGGAGGATTACAAGTTCGAGACCAGAGGCAGTCTGCATAATTTAGGGAGACCCTGTCTCAAAAAGTAAAAAAATGGGCTGGGGGTGCAGCTCAGTGGTCTAGCACTTGCAAAGCATGCAAGTGCGAGGCCCTGGGTTCAACCTCCAGTACTGAAAAAAAAAAAAAATTAGGATACAACATTGCAGGTTCATTATACCTATGTACAAATATCTGGATAGGAAAAGGGTTCCAGACAATAATAATAATGGTTTTGTCAAGCTAGTAGGATCATGAGTGATTTTCATGTTACTTTATTTTTATAAAAGTCCTCCATCTTCGTTGTGGAAAAAGTGGAAATACTAGGCCCGACAGGGTGGCTCAGGCATATAATCCCAGCGACTCAGGAAGCAGAGGCAGGAGGATCCCAAGTTTGAGAACAGAGGCAGCCTGTGTAACTTTGCAAGACCCTGCCTCAAAATAAGAAGTAAAAAAATGAACTGGGTGTCTAGCTCAGCGGTACAGTACTTGCAAAGCATGCAAGTGTGAGGCCTTGGGTTCAATCCCCCAGTACTGATAAAAAAAGGGGGGGGGCGGTGAATGCTGAAAAGTATCAAAAACAAAAACAAAAACCCAAAACCTATAATTCTGACATCCAGAGAAAACTACTGCCAATATTGAAGTAAGTTTTGATTTGTTTCTTGCTTTCCCCACCCACTTAATACATTATTTAGCTTTTTTGAACATCTTTAGACTTCAAACAGGTGACTTAGCGGTCACATAGTACTGATATACCATAATTTATTTGTACACAGTAATTTTTGACATTACGTGTTTGCAATTTTTCCCTGAAAATTTTAGAACAAAATAAATGATAGAGCCACATCATTACTCAAACTCAGAAAGCTCTTCAGGGAAGAAAGTGTCAGTTCCAGAGAAAGCTTGCTGGGGAGCTGGGTTGGGCATGGGGGTTATGTCCAGTGGTGGCTGCTCATGATAGATGAGTGCAGGGGTACTCTGCACCTCTAGAGACTCCTCTTTCCAATGTTTATAGATGGCGAAATTTCCACTGTAAGAACTGGGGATGGCTAGGAGCCTTCTGGCATCTGCGCTCCTACCCTGTGCAAACAAGAAACTACGTTTCCGGTGGTGTCTGAGCCATTAGCCCAGAGGGGTAAAGAGGCCCAGAACAGTAGTCTTCCCCACACACCCTGTACAAAATTCTCTCAATCTGCGCTCCTGTTTGGGACAGTGGGCGATTAGTCTGAGGCCAGGAACGGATGTGACAGGGTTCAGAGGCGGAAACTTGGGGGCCACATTGACAGAGCCAGGGGCGTTCCGGGCTCTGGGAGTCTTGGAAAGGAATGGGCTGAAAACAGTGAGAATAGACGGAGAAAAGGATGGAGGTGTGAACCAGGCTGATTTTTAGACAGGCATGGTCGATCCTGGGAGGCTCTAGAAGGGGAGAGAAAGAAGCAGAAAGCAGGGAGAGGAGCTGACAGATGAAGCCGGTGATGAAGGCTCTACAAGCGGGGGAGGGGTGGGCTGGGCTGGTGACAGGAGGAGGGTGGGGAGCAAATGTGTCCTAAGCGTGCATGGGATGTGTATATATGAGAATTGTGATGGGCAGCGGACTGGTGAGAGTAGGAATGGGGAGTGGGGTGAGGGGCACGCGTCAGGAAAGCGGGGGTGGAAGCTGGGAAAACAGCAGGGCGTGCACCTTTGGCCTCACTTTACAGTGTGTGCCCATTGAGACTCCCTTGATTTTTTCCTTTAGTTGAAGAAAGGGAGGCCAGGAGAGATTAGGTGGAAACGGAGGGTGGGGCCGGAGGGCTCAAGTCTGGGAGGTGAGGAGCGAGCACCCGAGAGAGGTGTGGCGGTGCGCGGCGCGGGGGTGGGCGCAGGACGCGGGCGGGCGCTGGGCGGGCCGCGGCTGCGGGGAGGGGGCGAGGCGGGCTCCGCCGGCACACGCCACCCCTGGCCAGGGGCCGAGCAGGCGCGAGGAGCGGCCGCCGCCACCGCCGCCCGGGGCTGCCTCGAGCCCCAGATTCCCGAGCGCTCAGCTGGCATGGCAGCCGCCTCGGCGGCGGGCCGGGCGGCCAGCTAGGGGCGGCTCTTCGTCCCCCGTTTGGCCCCTTGGCTGAGCCCGTCGGATACAGCCTCGCTCTGCGACCCGGGGCGCTCCGCCAGCCAGCTGGCGGTGAGGACCGGGGGTGGGGAAGACCGCGGCGCGCTGGGTGGGGGGCGCTGTCAGGATTCCAGGCCTTGCGCGGCTCCCGAGCCCTGCACGGCGGAGCCTGGGCAGGGGCTGTGGGAGCTTCCTCGGAGTGGGTGTAGGGGTGTGGGCGGGGGAGGGGGCGCTGAGTGCTGCCGGGAACCAGGAGCTGCCCCTCTCTTCGGGCCCCGCGCCCCTTCCGTGCTCGAGGCCGACTCGCAGTGCCTCTCCCATCCTTGCAGAACCCCCAATTGCGAGCGCGATCCCTGCCCGGGACCTTCCTGCTCTGTGTCCACACTTGGCGCGGCACTGCCCATCCTTCGCCTCCTTCCCGTAGACCAGACTCCCGGGGTCCCCGCTCCAGCCCCTTCGCCTACGCAGCCCTTCTCCGCCTCCGCCCCCCCACCCCGCCTTCCGCTACTCTGTTCCCTCCCGGTGTCCCGGCGCCCCCCTCTCTCGCCGGCTCCTCTCACTTGGAACCCATATCTGTGCCCGCTATCTCTGCGTGCGGCTGCCTCCCAGCCAGTGCCGTCCCACAGGTGTTCACACGTCTGGCGTTCCATTCGGCCGTCCCTCCTGGGGCCGGAACTGACCATGCCCAGCGGCTGCCGCTGCCTACATCTCGTGTGCCTGTTGTGCATCTTAGGGGCACCCGGTCAGCCTGCCAGAGGTGAGCGCGTCCCCGGGCTCGGGTCCGGGCCCTGTCCAGCGAGTCCTTGCTTGCAAGTTGACCTCTGCCGGCCGGAGACGGCACTGCACGGTTCCTACCTGTGGGGTTGGACGCTTTGGAATGGGACGGGTCTGCGTTGCCCTGCTTAGAGCTGAGTCCACACAATTACTGGAACCTGGCAACCTCTCCCAAGTCCCGCATCCCTGGGCGCTGGACCCTAACCCAGACTCACCTTCTTACATCAATCTCTTGCAGCCGATGACTGCAGCTCCCAGTGTGACCTGGCCCACGGCTGCTGCGCTCCTGACGGCTCCTGCAGGTACCTGTCCTGAGCACGGGCTCCAAACCCCTTGCTCCCGGTTCCCCAGCCCTCCACACCTGCAACCAGGTCACACCCTAGGGCAGGGTGTCTAGGGGCTTGAGACCCTACTGTTTGTGCCCCGTCACTCCTTATGGCACAGACTAGCCAGCTTCCCATCCCCCACCTGACTATTCTGCTTTGCCTGGCCTCTTTCTTGCTGCTTCTGGCTTATGGCAAATCTCACAATCTTTCCTCTCTCAAGCCTGATCCAGGGATTCTGAGATATTGATCCTCGAGAATCCTGAAGCTTGGGGGAGGTTGGGGGCTGTGAGACAAGGGAAGATAAAGCAAAGAGACAGAGATGTAGTCTGGGAAAGAGAGGCTGCAGCGAGAGCTTTGATGAAAAAGGTTTTTTCCTGGAAAACCTGAGCAGATGACTCCCTGAGGTGGAGGTTGGGCAAATTCTGTAGGTGGAGGAAAGAGTTTGGACCTAAGAAGTGAGCTGATGGGGGCAGCTTACTCTGTGTGCTGGGGATGTTTGAGAATCAACGTTCTTGGAAGTTTTTTTAAAAAAGGCCTGGAATAAAGTGGGAAGAGAACCCTGATGACCTTTCAAGGTCACTCTTTTTTAAACATAGGTCAGCACTGCCAGGAGTGGAACTGGTGGCATTTACAGGCATTATCTTATTTCCTCCACACAACCCTGCAAGTTGTAGCCTCAGTTTCTAGGGGAGAAAACTGAGTCTTCGAAAGGTTAGACAAAGAACTTGAACGTTGGTGTTGGATGGTCTGACTCCATATGTGTCCTAGGACCCTGCATGACCTCCACCTACCTGGGATAGGTCTTTCCCTTAGGGGCTGCGTGGGTCCTCCTGGTTTTTAGAAAGCCTGGTTTTGCCTCCTCCATTTCCTCACATCCCCCACCCTCCCAAGTCCTGATGCTGTGCATCTCCCCTCAGGTGTGACCCAGGCTGGGAAGGGGTGCACTGCGAGCGCTGTGTGAAGATGCCTGGCTGCCAACATGGTACCTGCCACCAGCCCTGGCAGTGCATCTGCCACAGTGGATGGGCTGGCAAGTTCTGCGACAAAGGTAGGAGGAGGGAGGGAAGCTGTTGGCTTGGGAGCCCATGTATCTTAGAACACCCATCAATATTTATTGAGTATCCATTCTATCCTGCTCTAATCCTTAAAGAGGGGGTATTTTAACCTTTTTGATATCATATTCACCTGTCGTCTGAACTGATCAATATAACCCCATAAGGTTGGAAAGGCAGCTACTAAAAATGATGCCCGTTTTAAAGATGAGGAAACTGAGGCTCAAAGAAGAGCTATAACTTGTCCAAGGTCAGTTTGAGATAGATCACCAGAGCCAGGGCCAGGCATCTCCTGACTCCAATTCCAGTGGACACCATATCAACCCTGGGAGGGGGGCGGTTTGTAGTATGAGCCACACTCAGAGCCTTGGGTCCAGAAGGCCTGGCCACATGGGGCCTGGGCAGGTCTGGAGACCAGATGTGAAGGGCTAGCCCAGAGCCTTGTCTCCTTTCCAGATGAACACATCTGTACCTCGCAGTCCCCCTGCCGGAATGGAGGTCAGTGTGTGTATGATGGGGGCGGTGAGTACCACTGCGTGTGCCTCCCAGGTTTCCATGGGCGTGACTGTGAACGAAAGGCTGGACCCTGTGAGTGGGCAGGGTGAGTGCTGGGGCCTGGGGAGGTTAGACCAGAACATAGAGACAGGATAAGGAAAGAGGCAGGATAGTAGAGAGTGCTGGGCTGAGGATCAGATCCACAGAGGGCACCCCAGGATAAACCCCCACCATGCCAGTGTGTGGGGCTCAGTTTCTCCACTGTTCTCTTCCTTTTGCACCATATCTTCAACAATCTACAGGAGCTGGAGGTGTACCAGTTATTGTGGCTGCTCTGGTTGGAGAGGTTGGTGTGGGAAGTTGAGACACCTAGGGCTCCCCTCGTCCTCTAAAAGCTGGCATGCAGCCCTTAGAGATGTCCCACGCAGCGCCTGATACCTCACTGTGTGGGTGATGAAACAGCCCACAGGGCTGGACTTGTCCTCGTTTCTGCTTGGGGCCTAAGAGCTTGTGAGGATAATAATGGCACACTTATCTGATCCCTGCCTTTGGGCCAGCCCTTGTGCTAACTGCTTGACATTGGGTTCTCTGATTTAACCCTCACGATTTGGGAAGCTGAGTGCTGTTTTTATTCTTGGTTTTAAAATAACGTGGGACTCAGAGTGGCCCAAGGTGAAACAGCTAGAAAGGGGACAGGACAGAAGTGGTCAGGATGCTGACCTGGGTTATCCCACAGGGCTCAGCAGGTCGATCCTAACATCTTCTTCCATCTCCACCACAGCTCCCCATGCAGGAATGGTGGGCAGTGCCAGGACAACCAGGGCTTCGCCCTCAACTTCACATGCCGCTGCTTGGCAGGCTTTGTGGGTGCCCGCTGTGAGGTGAATGTAGACGACTGCCTGATGCGGCCTTGCGCTAATGGTGCCACCTGCCTCGATGGCATAAACCGCTTCTCTTGCCTCTGCCCTGAGGGCTTTACTGGACGCTTCTGCACCATCAACCTGGATGACTGTGCCAGCCACCCATGCAAGAGAGGGGCCCGCTGTCGCGACCGTGTCCATGACTTTGACTGCCTCTGCCCCAGTGGCTACGGTGGCAAGACTTGTGAGCTTGTCTTACCTGTCCCAGACCCTGCCATGACAACGGATACCCCGATAGGGCCCACCTCAGCTGTGGTCTTTCCTGCTACGGGGCCTGCCCCTCACAGTGCAGGGGCGGGCCTGCTGCGGATCTCAGTGAAGGAGGTGGTTCGGAGGCAAGAGGTTGGGCTAGGTGAGTCTAGCCTGGTGGCCCTGGTAGTGTTTGGAGCCCTCACCACTGCCCTGGTCTTGGCTACTGTGTTGCTGACCATGAGGGCGTGGCGCCGGGGCATTTGCCCCGCTGGACCCTGTGGCCACCCGGCCCCACACTATGCCCCCGCACAGCAAGACCAGGAGTGTCAGGTTAGCATGCTGCCAGCGGGGCTCCCCCTGCCACCTACCCTGCTCCCTGAGTCTGGAAAGACCACGGCACTGTGATGGGGGTTGGGGGGCTTCCCGGTCCCCCTCCTCACCTCCTCCACACCTCAGACTAGAGTGGTCCTTTCTTGCCACCCCTCAACTCGGGTATACACACCAATAGGACTTCAGCCTCACACCAGAAATAATATTTTTTTAACAGACGGGATGTAAGATAGGAATTTTATCAAATAAAACTGAAAATGCAAGTGGGCTCTTATGATAGAAAAACTGGCCTAAAGTTCCAGGTGAAAGCCAGAGCAGGGCCTGGTTCAGATGAAGCCATGGTCTTCTGCCCACCAAGGAGTGGTTTGCACAGAGGAACCCAGGGTGCCCTTTCCCCTCTGGGGAAACAAGGGAGGAGGCCAGGGAGGAGAATGTAAACAAACAGCCAGCTCCTCTGCACCGGTTCTGCTGGGGGCTGTGTCCTGTCGGATAGAGAGGAGATCCGTGCAGGCAGGCCTGGGCTCAGTGCCCTCCAGGAGAGGAGTGGGCTCCTTGCTGGCTGCTCTGCAGCAGCTGCTGAAACAGGGAGTGGGAGCAGCTGCGCAGCACAGTGGGGGAGTCCAACTCCATGACCCTCCCTGCCTGGAGCACCAGCACCCGGTCTGAGTTGAGGATTGTGTTGACTCTGTGTGGAAGAAGGAGGTCAGTGGGGCTGGCCCTAAGGCCCTAAAGGACAAGGGTAACATGCTGTCCCTCCCACCTCTTCAGACAGTCCAGGGGTGACCCCACAGGGTTTAGTCCGTGGCTGTGCTGGGGAGGGACTGCAGGGCTTCCTCAGATAGCATGCCACAGAGGGCAGTGGCTGGAGAAGACTGAGATCCCCGGGCCCTGACCCTCAAGGTCCCTGAAAGGGCTACAGGAGAGGTTCTGGGCCCAGGCTGCTGTAGTCCTTGATTGCTCTCACTCTAGACACACACACCTGTGGGCGATGGTCAGCACTGTCTTGTTGGCAAAGCGTTTGCAGATGGTCTGCTGAAGCAGTTGGTCTGTCTTCTGATCCACACTTGCTGTGGCCTCGTCAATACACAGGATCTGGAATGTGTGGAACGGAGAGGCAAAGAAGGGGAAAAGAGGGTTTTCCCTCTTTATGGGCCTGCCTGAAGCTCCCCACCACCAGCTCTTGCCTGAAACTCTCCCAACCCACCTGTTCACCTCCTTCCTGGCCCTCTTGAATGTCTCTTCCTCTCATCTTACCTTGGCATCTGTGAGGAGAGCCCTGGCCAGACACAGCAGCTGCCTCTGTCCCAGGGACAAGCTCCGGCCCCCTTCACCCAGCTCTCCATCCAGGCCACCTGCAAGGCAGAGCACCTTTACTACAGGTGGCAGTTCCCTGCTGCTTCCCTGCTCCCTAGGTCAGGGCCCAGCACTTACCCAGGGAGCTGATCACCTCACTCAGGTGGCACTGCCCCAGAGCCTGCCACAGGGCGCTGTCCTCGTGTAAGCCCTGGGGATCCAGGTTTTCCCGAACAGTTCCACTGAACAAAAAGGGTTCCTGGGGGATGACAGCTAGCTGGGATCTGGAGGACAAGGACATGGGGTACAGGCTGGAGATGTGGCCACTTCTGCTCACAGCACAGGTTTTAGCTATGGGGCTAGCACTTCCAGGAAAGCCTGAGGATGCGATCCAAATATTGCCCCCTCTGCTTGCCAACCCGGCTCCATCAAATCACCAGTTAGTCACCTGCGTACCTACAACTATGCCAGTGCTGTGAATAATACCATAGAAACCAAGGGCCTAGACTCTGCCCTTAGGGAGCCGACATCTCACTGAGGTCCCCAAATACAGAAAATGAATGGACTAAATTGTGTGGCACTGACCCCAGGGACAGCAATGGCTAGATAGGGAATGACCGGAATGGTTGATTGGGAAGGGGCACTTCTAGGTTGGAAGGGGCCTGGAATGCAGTCCAGAGGAGTCATAAGGTCAGCTATCAGGTTAGGCCACCACACCTTGGAAGAGAGAGAAGAGGCAGGGAGCAGTCACATGCTTGGGGCTTAGGACACAGCTTCCCTACGTTTTCCATATCATGGAAATGGGAGAAAACATTGGGTTAACCTGGGGCAGGGGTTAGGGGATCTATAGCCCCAGATGAGGCCACTTGTAGCCAGGTACAACGGGCTCAGGTATCAAGCTGTCTCAAGCCAGGCCTGAGGTCCGAAAGATCACAGTGTTTTGGGGCACAGCCCCCGGGAGACTCTGAGTTAGAAGGCAGTGACTAGTGTCTGGTGTGGAGAATGCACAAAAAAGATGAAGCTGAAATGTGCCTGGGTCAGAATGAGGAGCAGCTGAGACCACCAGCTGGGAATCTGGACCCAAGCACCAGCAGGTCCCTGTCCTTATCTGCCCACCTCACCCTCCACCTTAGCTCCCAGTCGGCCTCACACGAGCCTTCCTAGCTCTCAATGCCAGGAGGTCCCACTGCCCTTCTCCCTCCTCACCGCTCTTCCTCCAGACCTGAGCTCAGCCAGCTCCAGCCGCCTGGTGTCCACGCCATCCAGCAGCACTCGCCCCTCAGTGGGCTCCAGCAGCCGGAAGAGCACCAGAAACAGGGACGACTTGCCTGAGCCCGTACGGCCCACGATGCCCAGCTTCTCTCCAGGCTGCACACGGAAGTTCACCCTGTCCAGGGCATTTGGCAGCCCTGGCCGGTACACCAACACCACGTCCTGGAACTCCACACTGCCTTGGGTCAGCCAGCTGATGTCCTGCTGGGGAGTCTGTGGGCAGATGGAAGGAGGTGGTGAAGGAGGGAGCAGTGATGGTGAGGAGGGAGCTGGAAGGTAGGAGGAGGGAGGGTAATGAGAGATGGGTGGTGTGAGAGGAAGGTGGGGAGAGATGTGAGGAAGAGCATAAGGATGAGGGGCGCAGTGAAGAATGGCAGCAGTCAGCTGGCCCCCATGGCTCACACCTGTCATCCCAGTGACTTGGAGGCAGAAGGATCACAGGTTCAAGGCCAGAGGCAGTGAGACTTTATCACAAAAACAAAACTAAACAACACAAAAACAAAAAGCCAACAAAAAAGAATGCTGGCAATTGTGGAGGCCAAGGGAGCTGAGAAAGAAAGTGAGGAGCAAAAGGGAAGTTGGGGCCTTCAGGAGGACCCCTCAGGGGTCCTAGAGCTCTGGCCTCGGGTGAGGGTGCAGGCCCACCTGCAGTGGTTGGCCCTGGGGCTCCTGGGGCAGGTCACAGGAGTACTCCTCCAGCCGCTCGACGCTCACCAGCATGGCTTCTGTCTGGGTGAAGCTGCTCACCAGGCCCGAGAGCAGGCCCGTCAGGGACAGGGCATAAGACAGTGACAGGCCCACCAGCCCTGCAGAGAGGAGTACCAGCTCCTGGGGAAGCCTGGACATGAGGCCGTGTGAGGGAGGAGGGCGCAGAGCAGAATCCCAGCTGAGGGCTATGGGTGTTAAAGGAAGCCAGCAAAGAAGCAGGCAGATGGTAGGACATAGGTCCGGAGCACAGGGGTGGTACGGTGGGTGGAGTGGGCCAGAGAACTGAGGAGGGCTGAGGGCAATGGGGGGCCGGGACTAGCAGAGGGATGAAGACCAGGAGACGTATCCTTGTCCCAGATCTACCACCACCTGTGTGAGTCACTCTCAGAGACTCGGTTTCCTCAACCCTAACATGGGAGTGATGACAGTAACAATGAGATCCTGAGTGGTGGTGAGGGGCAGGCAGGGAGAGGTTTGGGCTGAGGGGTTGGAAATGCCAGCTCTTAGGGTAACGTAAGGGTCCCAAGGTGGCACCTGGGTTGGTGAGGCCCTGCTGGTGCTGTACGAGGGCGATGACCGCGATGGCACTGACCACTGCCGCCCCCATGAGCTGCAGCCGAATGTCCAGCCACTGCATCGTGGCATAAGAAGCAAACTGGCACCTCTGGTTTAACTCCAAAAGCTGTTGGTTCTCCTCCTCAAACCTGGGGGGAGGCCAGATGGGAGGCAGAGCTGCTCTACTTCCGCAGTGACCCACCCAGGCTCCTTCCCCACAGCATGCTCCCTTCCCAGGAGCTGATCTACTGACCCACAGGTCTTACCTCAGGGATACAGAGGAGCCCAGGTGCTCTTTTGTAGGGGACCTGCTCTGGTCCTTTCTTCTGTTCTCCCCCTTATCCCCTGGTGCCCTCACCCCCTCCTCCTTTCACAGGAGGGAGAGATCGTGCCTCCCATTGCCTGCCTGGCAGGCCCCTTCTTAGGGGGCCTCCTTCTCTCCTCCCCACAGCATCTCACCCCCTGCACTCTGGTTGGCACAGGCAGATTGCACTGACCTGTAGGTGGCCCCAGCTGCCCGGAGCACAGGGAGGCCAGCCAAGGTGTCCGCCAGGTGGGTGTAGAGCGGAGACAGAGTGAGGCTGCCTAGGCGCCGCAGCTCCCGAGAGGAGGCCCTGTAGCGGCGCTGTACACAGTAGTAGATGGCACTCAAGGCTGGGAACAGCAGCAGCAGCCAGGGCAGGCCGGAGCCCAGCACAGCCAGGAGGCCCAGCAGGCCTGCCGAGTTGGCCAGCAGGATGTTGAGGAGGAAGGGCAGGCTGTCATCCACACAGGCCACATCAGAGGAGAAGCGGTTTAGGACCCGGCCCGTGGGCGTGGAGTCAAAGAAAGTCACAGGTGCCTAGAAGAAGAGGGTGGTTGGGCAAGGGCAGGGTCCAGAGAAAAGAGGTTGGTGGGCAGCCCTGGAGAGGAGGAGTGGGAAGGAGGACCTTTGGGAGAGAATAGAAAAGGAACAAAGTACCCACAGAGCCTGGGGATGGAGGAACTGGAAGAGTTGGGAGGAAGAATACTCCAGGGTAGGAAACATACTCTCCAGCTCTGGCCATCAGCAACCCTACAAGGCCATGCTGACCATTCCTCCCCTCTGGGCTAGACTACCTTTTCAAGGGCAGAGAGCTGCTGTCTCTCCAGAATATGGGCACTATAGGCTTTAAGTCAGAGACACAGTTAGCTGTCGGAACACTGTGATTGCGGGTGGCTGGACAGAGTGGCAAGTACTATCAGTAGAAGTCACAGTGAAGAGCTCAGGCTCTGGAGTCAGACTGCAACTTGAATGCCAGCTTTGCCACTTAGGAGATGTGAGACCCCGTGCAAGGGACACATTCATCTCTCAAAAACCCTGTTCCTTATCTAACAAATGGGGACAAGAATGGAACCACATCTCATAGGGATGTTGTTGTTGTTGTTAGGTGCCGTCGAGTCGGTAACCAACCCTATGGTCATAGCAACCCTCATAGGGTTTTTAATGGCTGACTGTTTCGGGATTGCCTTGGGAGTGGATTGCCAGGTCCTGCTTCCATCTTTGCGGTGCTGGGACTTGAACTCAGGACCTCAGAGACTGCAGCGCAGCGCTCTACCAACTAAGCTAAATCCCAGCCCATAGGGATGTTAGTAGAATTAAAGTCCATACATAGAAGTTACCAAATATATATATACATATACCTTGGGACTGAAACTTTCCATTTTACTGTTTTAAGAATGTACCGTATGCAAGTTCTGCTAACTCCTCACATGAATGTCACACGAATATTATCCTATGTGCTGCTACCATAATCCAACTTCAAAAAGTAATACATACATAATATCTCTTAAAATGTATACACATTTTTTGGCACCCCCAGTACACAGCAGCCAAGTGCTATGGACCCTCTCAAAATTAAAAATTAAAAACAGGGCTGGGAGTGCAGCTCAGTGCCCTCAGGTACGGCACTTGCAAATTATGTGGAAGACCCTGGGTTCAAACCCAAGTACCACAAAAAAGTAAATAAATAAAAACAATTTAGGATGGTTGCTTATCAGGGGAAGGGAAATAGAAATAGGATATAGAGATAAAAGGGGATAGGTAAAGCATATGAAACAGAAAAAGGGTCTTATGTGAACTAAAAGGTCACCCTTTGCACTTAAAGTTCAAAACTGATGGAACTGTGAGGAAGGTTTTCTTTTTTCTTTCCTTTTTTTTTTTTTTTGTGGTACTGGGGGTTGAACCAAGGGCCTTGTGCTTGCATGCTTTGCAAGTGCTGGACCACTGAGCTGCACCCCCAGCCCATTTCTTTCTTTTTTTTTTTTTTTTTTACTTTTTGAGACAGGGTCTCACTAAGTTACATAGACTGCCTCTGGTCACAAACTTGCTATCCTCCTGCCTCCGCCTCCCAAGCCGCTGGGATTACAGGCGTGCGCCACTGCGCCTGGCTAGGAAGGTTTTCTTATCTGCCCATTTTATAGATGAGAAAACTACAGGCTTATGTCTCTAGATTCAAAGCCAGGCAGCCACTCTGCTCTGCAACGTCTCCAAGTCTCAGAGGTGGTCACAGGCTGCCTCATCTGTGGGGGGCTATTTAATCCTGAGGACTAGGGATGTGGGATGGAGCCCCCGATGGAGCCTGTGTTCCGAGAGGACCCAGGGCCAGGAATGTCCCCCCCACTCCACCCTCCCATCCTCTCACCATAAGAACTCGATGTAGCAGGCGGCGATGCAGGGTGGCGGCTGCTTGGAGGGTGCCTGCTGCAAAAAGTACTGCCCGGAGAAGGGTGCAGACAGAGTTGACACCAGCAATTGTCGCATATACGGTGAGGTAGAAACGAATGTCTGAGGAGCCATTGGGGGCGGCTTTGGGCAGTGGGAACACTGGGGTGCTGGGTGGTGGGGAGGGGGCTGTGGGTAACCAAAAGAAGGGCCACTCAGGGGTCCTTTCCCCTGCCCTGGGCCACCTCTCCCCACCCTCCAGGACACAGCCCCCAGCCCTCCCTCTCTCCCTGGAGGCCACTCTGAGAGCATCAGGCCAGCTCCCAGCCCCAGCCACTCACTAGAGGCTTCCAGGGGAGAAGAGGAGCAGCTGCGCAGAGAAAAGCCCTGTGGAGTTGGGGCTGGCGGAGGCTGGGACCTCTTGGGAGCTATTCCTGGCTGCCCTCAGCTGCGAGATCCAGTGCGAGAGCCACCAGTCAGCAGCATTGCGTGTGGCTGCGTGGGGACAGGAAACAACAAGCCATGAAAGACTCATCTGCTTGGCTCTATTCAAACACCCTCTTCCCCTGCCCTTGACACTGGTTCCTCTCCATCTGCATCCCCTGGAGCCTCCACACCTTGGCACCATCCTGCATCCTCCCAATGTGCATTTCTTTCCCAGGCCCATTGCCCTTCAGCTCTGTGGACAGCGAGACGTCACAGGTGCAGAAAAGGCTTGCCTGGGGGGCAGATCAGCTGGCTGTGGAGTGCACCATCTGACCCCTGTGACGCTCTTGGAATCAGGGGCCTGTCTTTTATCCCAATGGTTGCCCATGTTTGGTGAGGCTCTGGGCATTGTGATGATTAGTGCAAGGAGAGGGCAGGGATGGGCACCTGGGCAACATGGCTGCAGGGGGTCATAAGAGACTCCTGGGGACACTCTCACCTTGCATGCAGAGCAGGGAGAAGAGAATCGCAAGGGACAGACACAAGCCCATGGCCCTCCAGTATGCTTGGTACACATGCAAGGCCACAGCCCCCTCCTTCTTGCTTTCTTCCTGCAGCAGGCGGCCAGATGTGCTCTGCTCCACCTCCAGCCCCTGCTCTGTTTTCTCTGCATTCTGTACTGACTGGGTTTTCACTGTGAAGATCAGGGAGGTTATGGAAGAATTAAGTTTGCAAGATGGTAGTTGAAAACTCAGTGTTTCAGAGGAACAGGCACAATGAAAAAGGAAAAAATAAAATCTTTGTGGTGTGGCAGTGAAAAGCAAGTCTGCAGCAGCCATAGCCCTGTGGCCTCCAATCCCATCAGATCTCAGAAGCTAAGCAAGGTCAGGCCTGGTTAGTACTTGGATGGGAGACATCCTAGGAACACCAGGTACTATAGGCTTAGGACACTGACCCAGCAATCCACTCCCAAAATCAATCTGCCATTGAAAACCCTATGAACAGCAGAGAAGCACTGACAATAGTGTTTTGCCTGTTGTACGTAGGGTCACTATGAGTCGGATACTGACTCGACGGCACCTAACACCACCACCACCAGGGCTATGGATGTAGATCAATGGTAGGGTGCTTGCTCGGCATACACGAGGCTCTGATCCACAGGACTGCTAAAAAACAAAAGCAAAAAACAAACAAAAAAGCCCCTTCCTCCCACCTCTGGGCTGTACCTGAGCCAGGCTCTTGTCCATCCTCATCCCAGGCTTTGGGGCTAGCTTGAACCAATGGCAGAATCTCAGAGGGAGGCCCTAAAGGTAGAAGGGGAGCTTAGAGGGGACTGCGTGGACCTATACCATTCCTTCCTAATGTGTGTGTGATCCTGCCTTCCCTTCTCTTTGGCCCTCCTCCCTAACCCACCCTGGCAGGATTCAGCCCTGGGTCCCCCCAGACTCTAAACAGAACTCATCTAGCCCTGCCCTCTGCACCTAGAGTCCAACCAGCAGACGTACAGAGGAGGAGTCACAGCCACGAGTGAGCACTACATCCAGGATCCCTCTCACTACCACAGAGCTGTTTCTCAATTCCTGTTAGTCCAGTTGAGCCTTGTTTCTTATTCCTCTCCCAGCAAACTAGCAGGTGGTTGTATCCCTTTGGAAAATAATCCTTCCAAGTTTTTCATTGTTGTTTTCTTTACAAAAGGGCTACTCTAATCCTGACTGCTCTCTCTTCTCAAAGATCCTGGGCCTCTCATTTCCCAGAAACACGCAGTCATAAAGCCCCTGAGTCCCACATCTGCTGTATTCTGCCAACACACTCCTCTTCCCTCCTGTTCTGTTTCCTTGCACCAATTCTGTGAAGGCAGGAAGTGAGGACTGGACTCAAGGCACACGTGGAAAGGGTGGCAGGGTCCCTCTTCCCTGTCACACGTGGGCAGATGCTTCCCTCACCCAGGTGAGCTCTTGGCCCACATTACCAGCACGAATGAGGCGCCCGGCCTCCATGAGCAGCACCACATCAGCCCTCTCCAGGTACTCAGTGCGGTGGGTGCACAGCAGCCGAGTGGTATGGCTCAGCACTCCCAGGATGCACCTGTGCAGCAGGTGGTTGGCCACATCTGCATCCACAGCAGCCAGAGGGTCATCCAAGAGATACAGTACCTTCTCCTAGGAGAATGGAAGCAAGGTGGGCCCCATGCCAAGTCTTCTGACTGGGACCAGAGGCTTCCTTACACCCTGGTTTCAAAGCAGTCAGAGAAGATAGGTGAGAACAACTGCAATAGTAGGGAAGGAGGTGAGAGTTGAGGGTGGACTTCCCTCCAAAGAAGCAAGGGCAGAGCCCCAGGGCCAGTGCTTTGCTGGGTCCCAGTGCCTCAGGCTTTAATTATGCCTCAAATCTGCAAAAGGGGGATGGGAGGGCCAACACCTCACAAACATGCAATGGGGGAGGCAGAGACCAGATACAGATGAAAATATCCCCATCCCCTATTCCACCAAGCTCCCATGGCTCTGAGCCACCCCCGATCTTTAACTCACCTGGTAGACAGCACGAGCAAGGGCAATGCGGGCCCGCTGTCCCCCACTGAGGGTCACACCCTTCTCCCCCACCTCAGTCTGGTCTCCAGCAGGCAGGATCTGTCGGAACAGGAATCCCAATGCTCAGTAAGCTCCCCAATGGCTTCTAGCCTGCTCCTATCCTTTTGTAGGAAAGACGATGGGGGTCAAGAAGGCTTGGGAGCATGAGACTGGACTTAAATTTGGGGTGAGTCAGGGGAGATAAGTCATGCATGACTCCAATAAGACCTGGCATTTATTCAACTTTTACTATGTGCTTAGCACCATATAAGCATTATCTCATTGGAACCCCACAAAGACTATGGAGTTGGTATATATTTCCTTCTTATGGATGAGACCAAAGCTCAGGCTAATTAACTACCTTGCCCACAAGAGGAAGAAATGGACACAGGGAACCCCACAGTCAAAAGTCCAAAGTTCTCCTTCTCAGGGAAGTTTCCTATTTATGTGGGTGGTACAGTGGTGACATGAATCCTGGAGGGGACATGAAGGTTGGACAGAGAAGTCATGAGAGAAATCTAGAATCTCTCCTTGATAAGATTAGTACCTGGATGGGGAGCAAGGAAGAATCTGATGGGTTTGATACATTTTCCAAGGTTTCCAAAGGAGACTTTGACTCTTCCAAACCTTCCCAGTGTGGGGGAAAAGGGCCTCCTGAACCGGAATCATGGCCAGCCCTGTGTGGAGCTGAGCTTCATAAGGAATCCTTGTCTGGCCCCAGAGCTCTTCCAGCAGCTGTGTGGAACACCCAGCCACCACACTGCACTCCTTGTGGACACCCCAGGAAGGGGGAACCAAGCAGCTGGATATTTGGGGGGGACCAGAACCTGAAGGCCAGCCCTTGATAAATGATACCTGAGTAGAAGTAAAACCTTTCCAGAGAAGAGTCTCTGGGCTGAGGGGTCAAGGACGCATGGGAATGAGGCAGCCAAGGGCTTCAAGGCCAGGTACTCACGCTGAGGTCATCGTTGAGGGCACAGGCCTCCAGAACCTCCTTGTACAGCTGGGCGTCAAATGTCTTCCCAAAGAGGATGTTGTCTCGGATGGTGGCAAACTGGATCCAGGGCTCCTGAGTGGCCAGGCCAAAGCCCTTGGACAGCTCTGACACTGCCACCCACCCATGCAGCCTGCAGAGAGCCAGGCCAGCAGCATGGGGACCTGCTCCTTGCTGGGCCCCTCCATACCCAACCCTTGCTTCCCAGAAGCTTCCTCAGATAGCTGCCTTCTACACAGGGTCCCCCTTCAAGTCACATGCCTTTCCAAGCTGACAGTCTCTGTGGTCAAGGGTCCTATGGGCTGTAGACTCACTGTAGACTGGGAAGGGAAAGCACTGCTCTTTGGCTAGAGCCAAACAGCTGTCATGTCTACAGCTCTGAAGCTCATCCCTCCCCTGCAAACAAGGCCTCCCTTCAACCTATACCCTCTTCAGACCCCTTCCCTGCACAGCCACATTTTCAGAAAGAACAGCAGACACTAGATGTTTCTGCTCTTTTTCTTATTCTCTATTATAGCGATGCCTGCAGCCGTAGCCCTGTGGCATCGATCCCATCAGATCTCAGAAGCTAAGCAGGGTCAGGCGTGGTTAGTACTTGGATGGGAGACTTCCTGGGAACACCAGGTGCTGTAGGCTTGGGAGACAGACCCGGCAACCTACTCCCAAAAATCAATCTGCCATTGAGAACCCTATGAACAGCAGAGAAGCAATGACAATAGTGTTTCTCCTGTTGTACCCAGGGTCACTATGAGTCGGATACTGACTTGATGGCACCTAACAACAACATTATAGTGCTATGACATTTCTGGTGTGATGATAAAAACTTTCTTGACTGCCTTTCCCCTTTCAAGACTGAAAACTCTCTTATTGGTACCCTGGCCCCCCAAAAGGTCTCTAACACAGCTTGTACTCAGTGTTTACTAAAAGGTAGAGGTGTGCACTGGGGTGTGCAGGAGGTTCGTTACCTGTGGAGCTGCCCAGTGATGGCAGCCAGCAGCGAGCTCTTCCCACAGCCCACCTTTCCAATTATACCCACCAGCATACCCTGCAAGGAAGCCACACAGTAAGTGCCTACTGTTTACAGAGGAGGGAAAATGGAGTTAGTGATGTCTCCCTTGAGGCTGTGGGCTGCCTATGTGCCCACTAAGGTTTCTCTCTAGCACCTAGAGGAACAGGATGTTTCATTCTCCACTCGCAGTTGCTATTAACTTCACTGGCCATGGGAAGGGCCTCTAAGAGGGAATAGCTCACCACAGACAATGAGAGGAAACTGCCTAAAAACTTCCAAGGTATGCTCTGAGGAAGATGTCTCAGAACTGGAAGAAAGGAGGGAAAGATTCCAGGCTTTGGAACCTAGACTTTGGACCACTGTGGGAAAAAGCCAGTGCTTTGCACATGTGCCCATACCTGTGATTTGCAGTTTAAAATTTTCTGTTCTCCTTTCATTTCTTAATTGTAACATACACTTATAGGCCCATCTCTCTGACCAAAAAGAAAACAAATTTCTAGAATGGGCCGGGGTCTCAGAAGCTATCTTCTTTTTTTAATTTTTAAAAATTAAACTTATTTTAAACAGATACATGAAACACAAAAATTATGTATATTAATGGGGTAACATGAAATATTTTGATCCATCAAAGTACAAGGAACAGTGTCAGGGAGTGTTTCATTCTGTTGTACATAGGGTCATTCGATGGCACCTAACAACAATACACTGTGTAATGTGTAGAGATTTTTTTTTGGTAGTGCTGGGGATCAAACCCAGGGCCTTTCACATGCTAAATAAGCAATCTACCACTGAGTTAGTGAGGTCCTCACTCTATAAGCCAAGGTTGACCCATCTGCGAGCAGGCATTAGACTCATCTGTGACTTTCCCTTGGAGTGTGGGGTCAGGTCCCAGGCAGCTTCCCTCTCTTGTTGGCTGCAGCCTGCAGGTGGGAGGACTCTGCAGTCACACCTTCCGCTCAATGGAGAGTGGGTTCAGAGAGAAGAATGAGGCAAACACACAGCGAGCAGGAGACAGAAGCAGAGTGCTCTGCAAGTTGAGGCCTGGTTCTGGGCTAAGATCTGGCTACATTCTTGCCTCTGGATTCTGTAATTCATCTCTATATCCTTATTACAAATTCTTGTTTGCTTAAGCTAGCTCCAGTGGGTTTCTATGACTTATACCAAAAAAAGCACCAACACATTAGTAAAATTCCTTTGAAAAATTCCAGCCTTGTCTTGCCTAAACTCAAATGAAAATCAAAACATACAGCCCAAGCCAGAAATGTGAGCCAAATGTGGTGGAGGCAATTCAGCCACTACTAGAGAACTCTGAGTTGAGCTGTGGGGCAAGGGGTTGGGAAAAGGTCAGGAGAGAGTGAAAACTCAGAACTGGCGTGACCAGGAGTCACCTTCTTGCCAGGAATGTTCCCCTTTTAAGTTCTTCCTTGACTACATATGCCACATAGTGAGTCACAAGATGTGTGTGCTTTTCACCAGGCTAAACAGGGGATGTTCTAGTCCATTTGCAAAACTTCCCGGAAGGGGTTGCTGGGCTTCTCTCCCAGCTCCCCAGCCTGATGGGATGCTGGATAAGCCCTGGGGTCTGTTCAGAACTCCACAGCCAGTGAGGGAGACTGGAGAGGTGAACACACCCTTTGGTCTGAACTGGGTGGACGTGACCTGCCTACACCAGGGAGAGGTGTGGCTACTCTGAAAAGCTGTGAATAGAGGTGTCACCTCTCAGAGTGGAACTGCTCACCAAACTCCTCCCATCCTCCCTCTCTCACCCATTACAGCTGCAGGGCCACCCAGGTATGCCTGGCTCAGTCCTTGTTTATCTGCCACTGAGTCCCCAACACGCTGGTTATCTGGGGACTCTCCCAGGTGTCTGTTCAATGCACCTTTTTCACTTCAAGGTGACTGATGAAGGTCTCCTGGCTGGTTCCAACTGGGTCCCAGGAGAATCGGGCTTCATGTAGTTCCAATACTGTAGATGGCTCTGTGGGGGGATCTGAATAGGGAAGAAGCCACTCAGTGTAAATTCCTAATCTACCACCAACCTGCTGGGTTGTGAAGGGTAAACCAGGGGCATGTCATTGATTCAGCAGCCCCTTATCTACCCACTAAGAGCTAATTCAGTCTCAGTCTGGGTCTGCTCTGCTTGGATTCTGTTTCCCTGACTCCCTTGGGCAGCATCGATGCATAGTATCCAAGTGGCCACATTCCCTTCCTCACCCTGTGCTAGGTTCTGCCCCCTAGCGTCCCGGTACCTGGGCTGTAGTAGGCTTCAGGGTTGTGGTTTGGAAGGTCGAGGAAACGCTGGATCCGGTCCAAGGACACTTTGGCCTCCAAGAGGGCATTGATCACCCAGGGGAAGTTGTTGAGGGGAAGAATGAGCATGTGCACCAGGGCCAGAGCTGTGAACACCTATGCAGGGCGGAGGAAGATGAGGCACCACCTAAAGCACAGAAGCTACCTGAGGGCCCGCTCTGTGGATAGGAGAGAACAGGGTAGGAGCAGACCCCAAGGGGTTGGCTAAGCAGTCCTGGGGTTACAAACGGCAGAAGTGGCCACTCCAAGAATCCCAGAAATTACAGATGTTCCTCCGGGAATCCAGGTTACTCTTTTTTTTCTTTTTGGTGCTGGGGATTGAACCCAGAGCCTCATACATGCTAAACATTTGCCCTACCACTGAGCTATACCCCGCCCCTAAGTTGCATCCTGATAAGTACACAGGCCTATCTCACCATGAGACTTTAGAGTTTCTAAGTGACAACATCACCTGCCTCTGGCTGGACCCAGCACTGGATCATGGATTTTTCCCCCCCAAGGTCATTAGAATGAGAATAAAAGCACCTAACTCCAGTTCAAGGCCAGGAGACCCTGTCTCAAAACAAACACACAAAACAACAACAACAAAATCCCAAAACCCAAAAAACAACCCCAAGAGACCTAACCCCAAATCTGGCCCTGATTGGATTGGAAAAAGAATTCATTCACAAAGAAGAGGGGTGATATAACCTAAGACCCAGAAGAACCTCCCTTCAGAGTGTCCCCTTAGCTAGGAGAGGATGAGGCAGGCTGGGGACCTCCTTCCCCCTCTCCCAGCCAGCATGGAGGACCTCCACCCACATCTCCACTCTACTGCAGTCCTCTCTCTACTGCCTTCCTTACATACCTTCCTAGAGTCGTCCTCTCCCTTCCCAGTCCTCACCTTTGTGGCAGTGAGCTGGTGCCCCATGAGGATGTACGTAATGAAGATGACGATGGAGATGACAACTGGCAGAGCAGCCCACAGGTATACACAGGCTGCATCCAGGTACTTGATGACCCGGAGTCGCCCCAACTCTCGAGCCCGGCAGGCTTCTACTCGGGCTCCCAGTGCCTGCTCCCATCCAAAGAACTTGATGACTCGAATGCCACTCAGCAGCTCCGTCATGAGCTGGAGATAGGGGACAAGAGAGTAATGTAAAGACTCTGCTCATGTGTCTTCTCCCCTGCCTCCATGCTGGGTGGGATCTCCAGCTGGCTGAGGGACCCCAGAGGCCTCTCACCTTAACCCGCACATCCTTGTGCCGTAGCATCTCCTGATTGCTGGCCATGATGCGGGTGGCAATCACTTTGTTAACAGGTACCAGCAACAGTGCCAAGACCAGACCGGCCACAAAGGCCATGCCCACCTGCTGGTACAGCAGATAGAGGGTGATGGCCAGCTGCAAGGGCAGACCCCAGGCTTCATGAAAGCTACTGGCGAAGTTAAGCAGCCGCTCAGAATCGGTGCCTAGGAGGTTCAGGACCTCCCCAGCAGGAGGGCGGCTGGGCCCAAGCTGTAAAACTTTGCGATACAGGATGTTCAGCACCGCCCCACGTGCCTGAAGGGTCACCTTCCGTACCTCATACCCATACTGATTCTGTAACACAGCACTCAGCACAGCCCCACTGGCTAGCCCCAGGGCATAGAGCAGGCCATGGCTCAGGGGCTCTTGCCCGTCCTCTAGGAAGCCCACCAGCAGGGAGAGCAACAGAGGCCCTGAGAATCCCAGCATGGTCCCCACCAGCTTCAGTAGGCCAAGTGCCAGGTAGCACCGCCCAAAGGCCCCATATAGGGCCTTCCACAGCTGGGCCCCCTCCTGCCAGTGTGCCTGAAAGGCTCGGGCTAAATAGGTAGGACGCAGACTGCGGGGGAGGTGGCATGTGTCCTGGGGCTGCCGGAGATCTCCACGGATCCCACGGGCAAGCAAGGGTGCCAGCCAGGCATAGGAAAAGCGTGACAGCCAACTCTCCCCATCCTCAGCCACCTCAGGTTCTTGATATTCAGAGGACAAGAAGGGCTCTTGAGTCCAGGGTTCTCGTGGGCCCCCAGGGACTGCAAAACCCAGTCCATAAGCCAAGACTGCTGCCAGCTGCAGAATGAGAAGGCAGATGCGGGCCAGGGGCCCTGGGAGAAGTGGGGGAAGAAATGAGCCTCGCTGGCAATGCCACAGCAGGGTCAGCACTAGGGCTGGGGCTGGCAGGAAGGCTGCCAGAGCCAAGGCCAAGGGCCCCCGGGAGCGGCCATGAGGGGAACGAGCCAATGCCCACAGGGCCAGGCTGTGGGTGATCCAGGCCACAGCTGCCGTACACTCTGCCAGCACCTCTAGTTCTATGGGCCCTGGGCCTGCCCCTGGTGGCAAAGTAACCGGAAGGAGGTCTAGCAGCGGGAAAATGGAGAGTAGGAAAGAAGCTGTGATTCGGAGGCGCCAGCCAGGACTGCAGGGTAGGACGTAATTCTGACTCCTGGGGACAAAGAAGAGAGAAAAGGAGGCACATCATGGCTGACCCAAGGCTCAGACACAGCCTTCCTCTCCAACAATTCACTTACCTAGGCGGAATGAATTCCATTTTCTCCCTTGCACATCATATCTCTACCCTACTTCACCTTGAAACCTAGAGTCTTTTCTCCCAGGAAGCTTCCCAGATTGCCCAATCCACTTTCTAAACCACTTACACACTTTATGATTCATTCTTTCACCACAGGTGTTAGCAATTTTGAATTAAGGTTGTACGTACTAAGAAGGCTCCAACTGGGGGAAAAATGCAAAATTTTCACACAGATAACCATGAAGGGATGCATACTCATTTTAACAAAAGGATCCACCTGAAATTACCCTTAAATTCACCTGAAACATTACAAGATAAATCAAAATACGTTATATGGGCCGGGCGAGGTGGCGCACGCCTGTAATCCCAGCAGCTCGGGAGGCGGAGGCGGGAGGATCGCAAGTTCGAGACCAGAGGCAGTCTGCATAATTTAGCGAGACCCTGTCTGAAAAAGTAAAAAAAATGGGCTAGGGGCGCAGCTCAGTGGTCCAGCACTTGCAGAGCATGCAGGCGCAAGACCCTGGGTTCAACCCCCAGTACCACAAAAAAACCAAAAACCCCCCAAAAAACATTATATGTGCAGCTTCTACACACTAGCAGTACAGCCTAAATTTTTACAAAGCCTCACAATATTTTTCTGATTTTCCTCTATTTATAAAACGTGGTGTGGACTGCTCTGTGACTCTGTTAGCTGAAGAAAAATCTCATTTTTGTCCCTATCTTTTAGGTACATCAAAATATTTTTAATAAATAAGAGGTCCACCTTAAGAATCGAATACAGGAGCTGGGTGTGGTGGCACACGCCTATAATCCCAGCAACTCAGGAGGCAGGGGCAGGAGGATTGAAAGTTTGAGACCAGAGACAGTATGCGTAATTTAGCGAGACCCTGTCCCAAAAAGTAAAAAAAAAAAAATATGCTGGGGGTGCAGCTCCATTGTATAGCACTTGCAAAGCATGCAAGCATGAGGCCCTGGGTTCAACCCCCAGTATGGCAAAAAATAAAATAAAATAAAATAAAATAAAAAGATTCAAATATAGGAAAAACACATCTGGAACACTATCAGAATACCTTGTTGATTCACAGAAAAAGAGGACTGAATCTGTTATGCTCTTTGTTGGTAGGGCTGGGTTACTGAAAAAGTTTAGTTGTGAACTAAAATATTCTGAGTTTTTTGTTTTTTCTTTTTTCCCTTTTTCTTTTCTTTCTTTCTTTTCTTTCTTTTTTTTTTTTTTTTTTGGAGGCAGGGTCTTACTCTGTAGCCCAGGCTGGCCTTGAACTTGCAATCATCCTACCCCTTCCTCCTGAATGATGAGATTACAGGTGTATGCCACCATGCTCAGGGATTTTCTTAAAAGTTCACCTGATGACAGGTATATGGAAGACTTCAGATCAGGCTGAAAATCAGCCTTTAAAATGCAGAAGCAACTGATATACTGGCTTCAAGGTGGCCATCAACTAGCACCCTAGTCTTGGGTAAGTCTCTTTCCTTCTCTGTATCTCACCTTCCTCATCAGAATGTGAGCAGTGAGAGGTCTAAACCCAAAGTCCTCTGATATCCTTTTCTGAGATTACAAATATCTCTAATCCTCATTAGCAAAGCACAAAAGTCTGATAAATGAGATAATTACAATTTCTATTGATATATAGCATTTTCTTACCTTCTCATTAGACTGAGTTCTTAAAATATTGGGCAAAATTTTGTTTGTTTAAAGATAGGCTTGTGTCCAAATGTAGGCTCAAATGATGCTCCTGCCTCAGCCTCCTGAGTAGCTGCGATGACAGGGATTGCCACTTACCTGGGTAGGACTGTGTCAATTTTTAATATCTACTCCTCTAAGCAGACTGGGGGGTGTCTGTGCTAATCCTCTCTAGACTTCTGTCCTCAACCTACCTAAGAAACAAATCAAGATTCTTCCCTGACCAACTAGGTCTGCTACTTCTCCTACCCAAAGACAGCATTCACCACCTCCCTAATTCCTCTTGGACAGAAACTTTTCCCTCCATCAAACTAGAACTCCCAAAGGCAGAGACTAGATCGTCCTCAATCTTTCCCTGTTGTGTTCTCAGCAGCCAGAGAAAGACTAACTTTGGCCATCTGTAGCCATCTAAGAACTAAGTACAATATCAAGGTGACTTTAGCCCCTATACATTACAGCCCAAAACCCGGAAATCTTAAGATTTGGTTTTGCTGTTCTCATCTACCTTCTGCGTTCTCTTCAACTGAGTCTACATGTGCTTTTCTTGGCCTAGAAATACCAAGGTTGTATGGATGGAACTCACAGAAGCTGGCCGAACAACTTAAACACAAGTTATCTCATTTAGCTAAAACACTGTTCACTTCTAATTCATGCCAGTTGTGTTTGAACATCTGAAAACCTACAATAGTGATGATATATCCACCACGCATTGGCCCTTAAGAATATGCTAGGCACCACACTATATAAAAGCCTTCTTTCTTTTGTGTTGTTGTTGTTGTGGTAATACTGGGGGGCTGAATCCAGGGCCTTGCCACATATTTTGCTGTACCCCCAGCCTCTTTATTTCTTTATTATTTTTTACCTTGAGACAGGATCTTGCTGAATTAGGCAGGCTGTCTCTGACCTCAAACTCTAGATCCTCCTGCTTGGGCCTCCTGAGTTCACTGCGTGTGCCACGGCGCCCAGCCAAAAGCCTTATTTCCCTTAACTCTCTCAATAATGCTATGCGACTCAAAGAAGGCAGGTAACTTGCCCAAGAACAGCCACGCTGATGCTAAGTGGTTAACACTCAGCTTTTATTCTGCTTCTGCCCTACTCCAGAGAGACCTCACAATTCTGGAGACACAGCAGGGAGACGTGGGTTGTTTGCAGGCACACAGGGACAGACGCCTCGTGGCCGTCTCTACCCACCTTGGAGTGCCCAAGTGGCAGGCACTGAGCACGGCGAGGAGCGCATGGGGCAGGGCGCTGAGCACAAGCTGGGTGAAGCAATGGCCTGTGTTGTCGCCCTCCCACAGTGGGAGCGGCAGCGCCGTGCTGGTGCCACACAGCTGGGCCAGCAGCCGCTCCATAGACGTCTCACCTGGGCGGACACTGAGAGTGTAAAGAACAGAGGGGATCAGCGCGACCAGCCGGGGCATCCCAGCTGAGTCTCCAATCTCCAAGCCCGCCCCCAAACGCGGGCCTTCCCTCGCTTTTGTCCCAAGACAGACCCCGCCCACTCTCGCGGTACCTCTGAGGGTAGATCGAAAGGAAGTTTCGCTATCCAGAGCCGGTGGATTTCTGGACTCTGGTCACCCACGCTGCCACCTCTCTCCGTCCTCTCCCCTGCCTCCCAGAGTCCAAGGATCCGGAACCTCAAACCTAGAGAAGTTGTTTTGCGCCAAATTCTAATGTCCGTACTACTGGTGGATGCAAAAAAGTGCGCTGCCAGGTCACAGTTGTGCGCCAGGCTCTAATGACGCCCCCTAGGGACCGAGAGGCGGATCAGGGGCTGTTCGCCCCGCCCATATGCAAGGCTGCGTGCGTGCGCACCCGATCTCCTCCTGGAAAGGCTCTGCGCGCAGGCGCAAGGCCACCCTGGTACGGTTGTCACTGGACGTCCGTGTGTCGTGTCTCTTGCACATCGGTCGATCCCTGCCCTTGTGCGAATTCGTTTTGTGCCTTCACACGTGGGGTACTGGGCCCCACCTATCTGCTGCTTATTAGTTAGCATGTGCTCTGCACTCGCTAATGCTTAAGGAGGTGGGAAGCCAAACGTGCCTGTGCATGCGCAATTTTCAGTGCTACTTAAGGACGTTTACAGCGCGGTTCACGCCTTTAATCCCACACATTTCAGGAGGCTGAGGCAGCCCGCACAATTTAGCCAGGCCTTATGTCAAAATAAAAAAGGGACTGAAGATGCAGTAATTGCCTGGTAGGTGTGAGGCCCTGTGTTTAACCCTCCAGTATTGGCTTGGTGGTGGTGGTGGTGGTGGTGGGAGACTTTATAAACCACTTCTTTACTTATTCTAAGGCCATATGACCTTCAGACGTTATTTAACCTGTTTGAGCTTCAGTTTCTTTATACAATGGGGACATACTAATAGCAAAGTGCTGTTGAGAATTGTGTAAGTAATTTACAGTGCCTAGGGCAGGTGCGATGCTTAGAATAGTTCTCCAAAAAATTAGTAGTTTAGAGAAGTAGTTCGGAGGACTTAAACTTTGTAATTAGATATATGGATGTGGATTCGAATTCTGACCTCACCAATTTTTAGCAGTGTGATACTAGGCAAGTTACTTCTGCATCTTACTTTTTTTATCTGTTTGTCTGGCATGTATTGGTATCTATCTCACACAAGGCTCTCCTTGAAGAAAAGTAGTTCAACAAATAACTATGATTATTGCATTTGATCTCAATAAGAAGCCTGATATTTCTCAATGCCAGGAACTAATGTTCCTATTTTTAAAAATTAAGAAATGTAGATTTGCGTTTTATACTCTGTAGTAATTAATGGGTCATCTAGGCAGTGATTATTAATGGCTGCTGATGAAAAGAGAGACAATCAGATATTGCATGCCAAAAATCTAGCCTGAATCTGAGAACTCCAATAGTCTACTTCAAACTAGGATTGAAAAAACTGAAAATAGATCTACCATATGATCCAGCTATAACACTATTGGGAATTTACCCAAAGGGAGATGGGTCATCATACCACAGAGACACCTGCATCTCCATGTTCAACGCAGCACTTTTCACAATAGCAAGGATATGGAATCAACCAAAGTGCCCTTCAACAGAAGAATGGATAAAAAACTATGGTACATATACACAATGGAATACTACTCAGCAATCAAGAAAAATGAAGTAAGGTCATTTGCAGCAAAATGACTGGAATTAGAGAAAATTATTTTAAGTGAACAAACACAAGCTCAGAAAGAGAAACACTACATGTTCTTACTCATGTGGGAGCTGAATCAAAATTATAAGGAAAAATCCTATTCAAAGGTCAGATCAAAATAAAAGGGGGGAAAAAAGCTAAGAATGGTATCAACATAAATGGTCTAGAAAATGCATGCAATTGTTCTAACAAGATAAAAACAAAGATCACTACAGGAAAAGTTTCTATCTTAAACAGAACTAGAACCCAAGGACATATAGAAAAATATTACCAAGTAAAAGATAGAGAAGACTTAGATGGGGAGAGTGGGAGGAAGGGGGAAGCTTACAAGAGGGTAAGAGGGAACCTATATGAATAATGTACATGAAAATGCATATAGGGAAATGTCACAATGAAAAGCATGTCAGAATGAATCACATTAAGGTGTACATTAAAATTTTTCAATTAAAAAAAAACTAGAATAGTCAATTGTCTACTTCAAAGAAATACGGGAGACAGTTAAACAGTACTATAAGGATGCAATATCATACATAATTTACCAATATTCAGATTATGAAAAGCTGCATAGAACAAATGCTCCAACTTTTTTAAAAAACAAAATAGAGTAATCTGAAAAAAAATAGAGAGGGAAACCTATAAATTGTTGTTGTTGTTAGGTGCCCTCAAGTTGTTATCCGACTCACAGCAACCCTATGTACAATAGGGGAAACACTACTGTCAGTGCTTCTCTGCTTTTCATAGGGTTCTCAATGGCAGATTGATGTTTGGGAGTGGGTTGCCAGGTCCTTCTCCCAAGCCTACAGCACCTGGTGTTCCCAGGTGGTCTCCCATCCAAGTACTAACCAGGCCCGACCCTGCTTAGCTTCCAAGATCTGACAGGATCAGATGCCACAGGGCTACAGTTGCAGGCACCTATAAATTAGAAGCAGCTTAAAGGGAATGCTAACCAGTTTCAATGTATGGATTTTATTTGAGTCCTGATTTGAAAATTTATTTTTAAAATTTCTTACAGTTGCTGCATACAAACATCCCCCCACATATCTTTCAGCTTGTTGTGCTATGGCAGGTTTGCATGTTGCTGTGAAGCTGGAAGCTATGCCACTGGTATTTCAGATACCAGCAGGGCCACCCATGGTGGACAGGTTTCAGCTGAACTTCCTAACTAAGACAGACAAGGGAGAAGGACCCAGCATCCCACTCCCAAAACAATTAGCCATTGAAAACCCTATGAATAGCAGAGAAGTACTGCCAAATATAGTGCCAGAAAATGAGCCTGCAGGCTGGAATGCATTCAAAAAATGACTGGGGAAGAGCTGCCTCCTTAAAGTAGAGTTGACCTTAATGACAGGAATGGAGTAAAGCCCCTGGGACCTCCTTTTGTTGATGTGGCACACTCAGGATGAGAATATACACAGTGGCTATAACACAGGCTCAAACATCAAAAGATTGTGTGCATGGCACAGCATTGGGTAATATTTCATTCTGTTGTAGGGTCACTATGAGTTGGGCCCAACTCGATGACACCTAACAGCAACAGCAGCACAAACATAAAAATTGTACGTGCTAGGTAATGTTTTAATACATGCATATATTATGTAACATAAATCAATGTGCAAGTCATATTTAAAAAGTGATTGTTATTGTTGTTAGGTGCCGTCAGGTTGGTGTCTGACTCATAGCAACCCTACAGGTGAAACAATATTGTTAGTGCTTTTCTGCTATCCATAGGGTTTTCAATGGCTGATTCTTTGTTTTTTGGGGGAGTGGGTTGCTGGGTCCTTCTCCCAAGCCTACAGCACCTGGTGTTCCCTGGCAGTCTCCCATCCAAGTACTAACCAGGCCTGACCCTGCTTAGCTTCTGAGATCTGATGGGATCAGATGCCATGGTGGTATGGCTGCATACATAAAAAGTGATCAGAAGATCATATTTTAACACTGTGAATATAGCATGATTTTAAAATTAATGTAAAAATTTTAAAGTGTAATAATGACATTGCAGTTGTTTAAGTTCTTATTCCTTGGAGATACTTATTGAAGTGCTTATGGATGAAATGGTATGATATTATAGATTTGCTTAAAAATAATCTGAGATTGGAGAAGTGCATGGGAATATACTTGAAATAAAATTGCTCTCAATTGATAATTGTTGAAGTTGGTTAATGGGTACATGAGTGTGAATTACATAATTCTCTCTACTCTTACATGTGTTTGAAATTTTTCATAATTAAGTTTTTTAATGGAGATTTGTAGAGTTTGAGACAGTGTCAAAGAGTGATCCTCTGGGCTAGAGTCATCTGGGTTGCTTATTGAAATGAAGATTCTAGGGTCTACTCTATCCTTGCAGCTTGAATATCTCTAGGAGAGGAGTTTACAATCTGCCTTGGGTAATTCTTTTTTTTTCTCCTCTCCCCCCCCCCATTGGGGAATTGAACCCAGAGCTTTATACATGCCAGGCAAGTGCTCCACCACTGAGACGCACCCCTAACCTCTTTTTTTATGTTTTATTTTGGGACACAGTCTCCCTAAATTGTGCAGGCTCCCCTAGCCTTGAACCTGTGATCCTCCTGCCTCAGCCTCCTTAATCATTGGGATTACAGGCATGGGCCTCAGCACCAGTTGACCTTGAGTAATTCTTACACTCAAGCCCCAGATATCAGAAGCCTTGTCCAAGCCTGCAGAACTAGTACAGATCACAGCCCATGCTCTAGACTAGGAATCAGGACATCCAAACCATGCTACTTAATGCAAAGCCTCATGGTTCAATTTCTGGATCAGGAAATTTCCTCAAGATTTATGTTTGAATTACTAAAATACTAAATACAAATACTAAAATTAATTTTATTTATTTATTTATTTACTTACTTACTTACTTACTTAGTACTGGGGGATTCAACTCGGCCTTGCACATGCTAGACAAATGCTCTACCACTAAGCCTTACCCCCCCAACACCCACTGTTTATTTTGAAACAATGCCTTGCTAGGTTGTGAAGGCTACCTCTGGCCTCAAATTCAAGATCTTCCTGCCCCATCCTCGTGGGTTGCTGGGATTACAAGTGTGCACGATGGCACCCAGCAATTATTTTACTTTAATAGCTTTTAAAAATTGTAAATGCAATGTTGTTGTTAGGTGCTATAGAGTCAGGTCTGACTTATAGCGACCCTCATAGGGTTTTCAATGGCTGATTGTTTCAGAATTGTTTTCAGGTGTGGACTGCCACATCCTTCTCCCATTGTTGCAGTGCTGGGGATCAAACCTGGGTCCTCAGAAAGTGCAGAGCAGTGCTCTACCAACTGAGCTAAACTCCAACCCTCATACATGCAACATACTATATAGGAAATGTGGAAATATGGAAAAGTATGAAGGAAAAATTCAAAACTGTGGGGATATAGTTAGCCAATAGCTAAATTTCAAGCAAAAACAAACTGAGAGGGGGGGTCCTTTGGAGGTCCCTCTGACAAATCAGCCCTTTCTGATTGCTTTCACCACCTAGCCCTACACTGAATCCTGTGCCTACTCTTCCTTTTGACACTGAGAGTGGGACACATAGATCCAAAATGAATATTATTCTCATTAAATCTCTGAATGTGTCTTCCCACTCACAGACACCCTGTTGGCCACACAATTGCATACACATCAGAAGGTGAGACACAGATGTACCCCTGAAATCACTCACAAAGTCTGACAAGGGAATGCTTCATAGTCATGAATTTTTGAGTTCAGCACATGTGTTAACTGATTTATTTTCTCTCTGACAACTTCTATTCTCCCCCTGTCTACCTCCACCAAACTTCCCAGGCTTTGAAGTATCGTGGGGTCTCCAGGTCCCCACTAAGACTTATAGGTTATAGAATCACTCTTGGTCTGGAAAGTCTCATAGGCAGGCAGGTTACTTAGAACCCAAGAGTTAAAAAGCAAAATAAGTTATAATTAACCTTTCTCTTCTCAGAAGTTAAATTTATGATTATGGTGCTGAGGGAGGAGCTCAGTGGTAGAGCATGTGCACAGCATGTGCAGGGCCCTGGATTTGACCCCCGGCACCATAACAAAAATAATTAAAAAGTCATGATGACCCAGATGAGTGGGTCTGCAGCTATTTGCAAGTTTTAGCTACTACACACAAAAATATCCTTTACAGAGGCCTGAACTAAGGTACATTTCATTGAATATATACAAACAGGATAGAATGAAGTGGGGGGATCTAACAGCCAGAGCACAAGGGGACTCTTTAGAGAGGCCACTTCTGAAAGGAGGGTAAAAGGAACATGGAATAATTCTGTTAAAGATTCCTCTTCCTCCCTTTCTGCCTTCCATCCTAACCCATGGCCAACTTGGTACTCAGTACACTGGAGAGACCCTAGTTCAGACTGATCATCTCAGGTAGGTAGCAGAGGATGTAGTCCCCTTATTTTCATAGTAACCTAATGTCTTTGTTTTTGATAAATGGTTTGTCAAAGGATTCATGTTATCAGTAGAACCTGAAGGAGTTAAAGATGCGTCATTTCAAAATACACTGAATTGGGAGCTGGGTGCTATGATGCAAACCTAATGAGGAAGTAGCATCATGAGTTTGAGGCCAGAGGAAACATATGCATGTTAATGAGACTCTTGGACTCGGATCTCATCAGATCTCAGAGGCTAAACAGGGTCGGACCTGGTTAGTACTTGGATGGGAGACCTCCTGGGAACACCAGGTGCTGTGGGCTTGGGAGAAGGACCCAGCAACCCACTCCCAAAACAATCAGCCATTGAAAAACTAATGAATAGCAGAGAAGCACTGACATAGTGCCAGGCACGGCACAGTGTTGGGTGGTGTTTCATCTGCTATACGTAGGGTCTATGTGAGTAGGACCTGACTCAATGGCACCTAACAATAACAAAAACAAGGATGGGGATGTGGAGTCATGGGAATCTCCAGTTTTGGAGTCGAGTCAAACAGAAGTGTGTGCAACCTGGGAACCTGATACTTGTAATTGGCATCTCCAATAGGAGCAGTCTTGTGGTACTAAACCCTTAACCTGCAGGTTCTGTGCTCACTGTGAGAATAGTGTCTGAATTGAATTGAATATTTGAGTTCCCTGTTGGTGTGGGGGATCCATAGATTTGGTGTTGGAAAAGATCAGGTAAACTAGGTGTGGTGACAGAGGCCTGTAATCCCAGCACTTGGGAGGCTGAGGGAGTTCAAGGCCAGCCAGGGCTACATAGCAAGACCCTATATCAAAAGTGAAGAGCTGGGCATGATGGTGCACACCTGTAATCCCAGAGACTCAGAAGGCGGAGGCAGGATTGTGAATTCAAGGCCAGAGGCAGCCCGTGTAATTTAGCCAGACACTGTGTCAAGATAAATATTAAAAACCGGGCTTCGGGTGCAACCCAGAGTTAGTGCACTTGCAAAGTACGTGCAAAGCTTTGGGTTCAACCTAGTAGTACCACCAAAAAGTAACAAAAGGAGAAAGGGGGGGGGCGGTGGAGGAGAAGGAAAAGAAAAGAAAAAGGGAAAGACCATGTACTTGTTATTAGAGAAGAAAGAATTTCTCACCTATAAAATAAAAATAAATGTAGGACATTGTTCTAGGACTCTTAATGCAAATGTTAAATCACATTATTAGATTTAAATCTCTAGGCTCAAGAAGATCACTGAGCCAGGTGCAGTGGTGCACGCTTGTAATCCCAGTGACTTGGGAGACAGAGGCAGGAGGATCACAAGTTCGAGATCAGAGGAAATCTGCGTAATTTAGTGAGACTCTGTCTCAAAAAGTAAAAAAATGGGCTGAGGGTGCACCTCAGTGGTACAGCACTTGCAAAGCTGTGAGGCCCTGGGTTCAAGCCCAACTACCGCAAAAAAAAAAAAAAAAAAAAAAAAAAAAAATCACCAGAATGTACAAAGTGACAAAAGAATAAGTAACAAAGTAATGCTCACAATATGATTATTTTGTTAAAAACAAATAGTTTTTTTTCAGTACTGGAGTGTTGAATCCAGGACCTTGTGCATGCTAGGCAAGTGCTCTGCCACTGAACTGCACCCCTAGCCCCCTTTTCATTTTTTATTTTGAGACAGGAGGCCCCAGACCCCATAGTGCTGGTAATGTAAGATGTGGCATGTAGTGGATAATGGTCTTCTCACCAAACACTGTTTGTGGAGCAGTTTGGGCTGTGGTTGTAACTGCTTAGGCTCTGATCCTACAGCTTTCCCAGTGATTCTGCAAGCTATGCAATAGCCTAACATATTCAATATCTATATCCATTGACAAATACAGCATGTCAGAAAGCTGGCCTCAATTCTCTCTTTCTTTAAAATCACACTAATTGCTATGTATTCTAAACTTCTGTTGCTTTTTTTGTTTTTGTCTTTTGTTGTGTTTGAGACACGGCTTCACTTTGTACCCAGGCTGCCCTCAAACTCACTATGTAACCCAGACTAGCCTCGAACTCATGACCCAAGTACTTCAGCCTCCCAAGTGCTGGGATTATAGCATGCACCACCACTCCCAGATCTTCTGTTGCATGACTCATGAGTCCATACAATTTATACATTATCATTTATTATCTTATATTTTAAGATTTCATTTTTCATGTTTATTCATATATTTATTTATATGTTTATTTATATTATGGCTATAAATTACCTCTCCAATACCATGAAACATGAGACCAATTAAAATATCATATCAAATATGTACTTTTTAGTATCATATCATTAAATATTTTTTTGTTCACAAATTTATTCAATATTTTGCATGTCTCCTGAACACTACAAAAAATATGAGAATAGAGATGAACAAGATGGTCCCAGACTTCCAGGAACTTGTTCTGTTCCATTTTTGTTGTTGTTGGGTGCCATCAAGTCAGGTCGAACTCATAGCAACCCTATGTACAACAGAGGAAACACTACCCAACACTGTGCCATGCACAATCTTTTTATGTTTGAGCCCATTGTTTTAGTCACTGTGTTTTTTTTCATTTTGAGTCATACCACATCAGCTAAAGGAGGTCTCAGGGGCTTTACTCCATTCCCATCATTAAAGTTAATTCTACTTTGAGAGAAATATGGACACATGGGAGCATGAGGAGCTTTGCACCTGGAGGTGGGACCAAAGTGTTATGGGAAATCCACTGTGGGTTGATCAGTGTATCACTGAGTTTAGCTTGGTCCTTCAGAACAAATACTCAAGTATGGACAGGGCATGGGCTCAAATCCTGGCTTAACTACTTATTAGCTTTGTGACCGTGAGAAAGTCGCTTAACCTTTCTGAGCCTCAGTTTCCTTATCTGTGAAATGCAGATGATAATACCTACATTGCCAGGTCATTGCAAATATTATATAAAATAAGTACATAAAGAACTAGGCCCTCAATAGTTATTATTATTGATTACTATTACTATTATTCCTGGCCCCATCCTCCAGGGTGATGTTGTAGGTTTGAGATACTTGGGACATGTTTAAGTTTTATACACTGAGATTCAAACCCATAGCATTAATAATACTGAGCAAAGTTGAGTGTGGTAGTACGTATGTAATATAAGCTCAGCATTCAGGAGGCAGAGACGGAAAGATCAATCACAAATTCAAAGCCAGTGTGGGCTACAAAATGTGACTCCATCTCAAAAAAAAAGTTATAAGCTGGGCGTATACATATATATATATATATATATATATATTATACATACATATATAAAACTGTCTCTCTCTATATATATATGCATATACATATAACTTCAATGAAGAGAAGGCATAATTTTTTCATATATTTTTGTTAGTTTTTGACATTGGATTTTTTCTCCCTTTATTAGTTAATGATGGTGGGGTACAGAGGAAGACAGCATTGGATTTTTCCATTATGCAACATCACTTACATCACTTCTGGCTACACTTTCATCAACCCACAGGTTTATAGAGCCTTATGGCTAATATGTAGTAAAACTCAAATTCCTATTTGAGTTTGTTGTTGCTGTTGTTAGGTGCTGTCAAGTCGGTATCTGACTCATAGCGACCCTCACAGGGTTTTCAATGGCTGGCTGTTTCGAGATTGCCTTGGGAGTGGATTGCCATGTCCTTCTCCCATTTTTGTGGTGCTGGGAATTGAACTCGGGACCTCAGAGACTGCAGCGCAGCGTTCTACCAACTGAGCTGAATCCCAGTCCATTTGAGTTATATTCCCCTATTTTTCCAATGTACTCATGAAGTTGCATTGTTTACATTGAGATTGTCCCCTCCCCTTTCATCCCTCTACATTGACCTTCTTGTCCATCCCACCTTCTGCAATCTTTACTTCCTTCTGCTAGTTCCCTCCCTCCTTCTTTCTACTCTTTATATTGTCTCTTCTTTGCTAAGTTTAATGGTGCATTATTTCTAAGTCAACTTATGTATAGGATTTTTTTCTTCCTTTAAGTAAGATTCAGCTCCCACATATGAGTGAGAACATACGGTATTTCTCTTTTTAAGCTTGTGACACTGGATTTTTAAGGACAGGCTCTGGGATTTCATTAGTTAGGATTCAACAAGAAATGCAGGCCTTTAAGTTTCAACTTAACTGGCTAAAACGAAGAAAGATATGGAAGGCATTTATTTAATAAGGATCATATAAAAGGAATTTTCCATTTTAACCTTCTTTTCCCCCTTACTATTGACTTCTTTTTCCTCTGCCCTGAAATATGCAGAAAACTTATTTAAAAATTCCCCTGCATTTGATATATTTATACAATGGATTACTAGTCAACAACAAAAAGGAAAAACTGACACATGCAACAATATGGATGAATTTGTAAAATACTGTGCTAAATGGGGGAAGTTAGGCACAAGAATTCATACTCTATGATCCCATTGATATGAAGTTCCAGAACACAGAAGTCATGTATAATGATGGCAGCTCATAGTTTGCTGGAACTGGTGGGTAAAGTGAAGGATTGACTACGAAGGGGCTTTTTGAGGAAGTGGAGGTATTCTATGTGCTGCTGATGGTTACATGGTTGCATACATTCGTTGCAGTCATTGAACTCTACATTTGATTGGTGGATATTTGTATATAAATTACGTATCAATATATTTAACTACTAAAACTGAGAAGAAATAGAAGAGATTTAAAGAATTGTAAGAGATTCAGCCTGTTTTAAGCAACAAGGTGATGTAGGTTTAAAGGTTGAAACTTCCTGCTAAAAACAACTAAAATACTGGATAAAACAAGAGAAAAAAGTCTTCTTAAGTATATGCATGAACTGGCAAGAAAACAAGGAGTGTTCAGACCAACAACAGAGTAAAAGCAGAGAGTTGAAGAAACAGACCACCGAATTAGCTTTCACTTCTAGGGTATTGCCAAATCAGGTGAACTTTGGACACTGGATTTTGAGATTCATAGATGAAAGCCAGGGTCTTCCCAAACTAGAGATTCAAAAAGAAAACACTTCCATTAAAGCTAAGATATCCCTAATACAGTCCCAAAAGATTGCACCCATGGTATATGAATTAATTAGAAATAAATCTATCCTAAAGAGTTGAAGGCCTGCAGCTGTACCACTGTGGCATCCAATCCCATCAGATCTTGGAAGCTAAGCAGGATTGGACCTGGTTATTACTTGGATAGGAGACCGCCTGGGAACACCAGATTCTGTAGGCTTGGGAGAAGGACCTGGCAACCCACTCCCAAAACACAATCAGCCATTGAAAACCCTGTGAATAGGAGGGAAGCACTGACAATAGTGTTTCCCCTTTTGTACACAGGGTAGCTATGAGTTGGACACTGACCTAGCAACAACAACAATAAAAATTTGAAGAGATATTTCTCCAAAGAAAACCTACAAATGGCCAATAAGCACATGAAGGATACTCAATATCATTAGTCATTAAGGAAATGGGAATCAAACACAGAAGATACTACTTCACTCCATTTTTGTTGTTGTTGGGTGCTGTCAAGTCAGGTCAAACTCATAGCGACCCTATGTATAACAGAGGAAACACTACCCAACACTGTGCCATGCACAATCTTTTTATGTTTGAGCCCTTGTTTCAGTCACTGTGTTTTTGTTTGTTTTTTTTTTCATTTTGAGTCATACCACATCAGCAAAAGGAGGTCCCAGGGGCTTTACTCCATTCCCATCATTAAGGTCAATTCTACTTTGAGGAGGCAACTCTTCCCCAGTTGTTTCTTGAATGCCTTCCAGCCTGAGGGGCTCATTTTCTGATACTATATTTGACAGTGCTTCTTTGCTGTTCATAGGGTTTTAAATGGCTAATTGTTTTGGGAATGGGCTGCCGGGTCTTTCTCCCTAGTCTGTCTTAGACTGGAAGCTCAGCTGAAACCTGTCCACCATGGGTAGCCCTGCTGGTATCTGAAATATGGGTGGCATAGCTTTCAGCACCATAGCAACATACACACAAGCCTCCACAGCACGATAAGCTGACAGACATGTGGGGGTCACTTCACTAGGGTGGCTAAAATTTTAAAAAGGGAATAACAAGCACTACCCAGCATGTGGCAAAATTAGAAACTTCATACAATGCTGGTGGGATTATAAAATGGTGCTTAAATTTTGGAAAATAATTTGGCAGTTAAAATTAAATGTTAAATATAGTGTTACATCCAGAGAGACTAAATACGTGATTAGAATGTTGGAACTTTTCACCCCCGACACCAACCTCTGAGTGAGGGTGCTAGTAGGGGTGTGTATATATATATATATATATATATATATATATATATATATATATATATGGAGGGAGAGAGAGAGAGAGAGAGAGAGAGAGAGAGAGAGAGAATCATTCTGCATTATAAAACTAGTTCAGAGCTGGGCATGGTGGCCCACATTTGTAATCCCAGCACTTTGGAGGCTGAGGTAGGAGGATCATGAGTTTAAGGTCAGCCTTCACTATATAGAGAGTTCTATGAGACCCTGTCTCAAAAAACTAACTAACTAACTAACTAACTAACTAACTAACTAACTAACACTGTTTCATAGCTGGATGTAGCGGCACACAGCTATAATTCCAGCAGCGGGGAGGCTCAGGCAGGAGGATCTCAAGTTGGAGGTCAGCCTGGGCTACATAGAGAGACCCTGTCACAAATAAACAACAAAACAAATGGAAGGAAGAAAGAAAAGAAAGAGAGAGAGAGAGAAAGGAAGGAAGAAAAGAAGGAAGGAGGAAAGAGAGAGACAGAGACAGAGACAGAGACAGACAGAGACAGAGAAATAGTTCAGGACCCGTGACATAGATCAGTTGGTAGAAGAATCTTTCCGTAAAATGCACAAGGCCTGGATTTGACCCCAGCACCATAAGGAATTAAAGCTAAACTAAACTAACAAAACTAGTTAAAGAATCTGATAAGATGTTAAACTGAGAACATTTAGAAAAATACCAATCTTGTTTTCTCAATTTCCACTTGTATAAAATGGAGACTTAGTGGTTATATATAACTATAACATACTTTGTTCTTATTAATATACATATGTCCTTGAAGGTATAATTTGAATAAAAGGGTCATGTAAGACTATTGTCCTGGGAAATGTACCTTCAAAAGATACCTGTAGTTCTTATTTTTCTTAATGATCACTTATTTGATTTATTGCCCTAATAATATTCAATATTTCTACATTCCTCAAATACTGGAACTATAAATACAGAATGCACTCTACTCAAATCAGAAGGTGATTGGTATAATGGGAAAATGTAAAGACCCCTAACTCTAAAGATTTTTAATTTTCAAATGAATCTAATCTCATTTAAATTAATACCACAGAATGGTGATAATTATGAAAAAGGCTCCCTCCAGAGGCAAGAAAGTATAATAATCACTTACATTTATAATAATAGTGTGGTTACAAAACTATACAATCATGTGTGCCAAGAAAATATGTTTTCTTTTGTAGAACTGTGCTGAACCAAGCTCGGCGCAGTGGTGCATGCCTGTAATCCCAGCGGCTTGGGAGGCGGAGGCAGGAGGATCGCAAGTTCGAGACCAGAGCAGTCTGTGTAATTTAGCGAGACCCTGTCTCAGAAAAATTTTTTAAAAAATGGGCTAAGGGTGCAGCTCAGTGGTCCAACATTTGCAGAGCATGCAAGCGCGAGGCCCTGGGTTCAAGCCCCAGTACCATCAAAAAAAAAAAAAAAAAAAAAAAAAAAAGAACTATGCTGAACCCAGGGCCTTGCACATGCTTTGCAAGTGCTCTACCACTGAGCTGCACCCTATCTCCTTTTTTATTTTATTTTTATCTTGAGACAGGGTCTTGCTAAATTACACAGGCTACCTCTGGCCTCAAACTTGTGATCTTCCTGCCTCTGCTGCCTGAGTTGCTAGGATTAATAGGCGTGCACCACCACACCCAGCAAATAGGGTTTATTTTCTCTAACAGATGAAATCTTCCTGCACAATCCCAACACCACACTTGTTTTGTAACATCAACTTGCCAATTAGTAGAATCTTCCCTTCTCTTGGTTTAAACAGGCTTTTTCAGGCAAAACAACTCCTTCAGGTATATTGTCTGGTCATTCTATAGTTTCATCTTCTCTTTACTTCTCTCTAACTGGTGTCCTGGGAGCGTGAAAGGGTTATATGTCCTGGTGAATGGGAGAAAGACTCTGAACTCTGCTTTCTCAATGTCTCTCAAGATCCTGTAGTTTCTGAAGCAGTTTTTATTTTCTTTCTTTCTGATCCCAGGGCATTTTGTAGGCAACTGTCCTTGAAGTCTGCATCCAGTGAAGTGTTGGTCTAATCTCTTAGCCCAGTCTTGGCTCAGTGGTGCTTCCATTGATTATTCAGTGGCTTTCAAATGGGTACTGCAGGTCTCATTTATGAGTCTCATCTATATTTTTCATGAATTTCTGGTTCAAGCTGACTTATTGCTCTGTAGCACCGTGGGGTCTGAGGAAATTTCTGAGACTCTGGTGCCCTTTGCCTAATTATGACACATACCCATGTTTACATTTCTGCACATGGCAGGGGAGGAGGGGAACTAAGGTACAAGTCACTCAGCTCTTGAATCTATCAAAGTACAAATTCTTTGCTTTATCTCTATCTTCCCCTTTCTTCCCCAATTTGAGGATTTTTTAATTTCTTCCAGGGCTGTAGAGAAAAAGACCTGCCTCAGTAATTTTGCTTTCACAATGATTGCTTATAAAATTTGTGCATTGGGATTTTCAGTCTTCAGGTTTACACTGAGACCATTTCTCGCAAATTATTTTCATTCCTATTCGTTTAAGATAGCAATTTCAAAGTGCAAAAGTTGATCAAGACATCAAAAGACACCATTAACAGAGTAAAAAGGGAGACTGGGGATATAGCTCAGTGGTAGAGCAATTGCCTAGCACGGGTGAGGCTCTGGGTTCAATCCTCAGCACTGCAAAAAATAAAATAAAATAAATAAATAAGAATAAGAGAGGTGCTATGGCACACACCTGAAATCTTAGCAATTTGGGACACTGAGGCAAGAAGTTCCTGGTTCAAGGCCAGAGGCAGCCTGCACAATTTATGGAGAACTTATCTCAAAGTAAAAAATAAAAAGAGGGTTGGAGCTACAGCTCAGTAGTAGAGCACTTGCCTAGCTTGTGTGAGGACTGAGTTCAAACCGCAAGGAGGAGGAGGAGGAGGAGGAGGAGGAGGAGGAGGAGGAGGAGGAGGAGAAAGCCGGTTGTGGTGGCACACACCTGTAATCCCAGTGACTCAGGAGGTGGAGGCAGGAGGATCACAAGTTCGAGAGCAGAGGCAGTCTGCATAATTTAGTGAGACCCTCTCTTAAAAAAAAAAAATAAAGGAGAAAGAAAAAGAAGGGAAGAAGAAATAAAAAAAGAACATAAAAATGCCAGCCACTATATAGAAAATATTTGCAGGGTTACCCTCCCTTGAGTCCCTCTCTGCTATATCAGAGGTTTTTCTCTCTCCCCACTTTCAATTTTCCCCACTTTCACTTTTCCTCACCACTTTCCCCACACTTTCACTTTCTCTCCCCCCCCCTTTTTTTTTCAGTAGTGAGGGTTGAACCCAGGGCCTCACACTTGCATGCTTTGCAAGTGCTGTACCGCTGAGCTGTGCCCTCAGCCCATTTTTCTAGTTTTTGAGACAGGGTCTTGCTAAATTATGCAGACTGCCTCTGCTCTCAAACTTGTGATCCTCCTGCCTCCATCTCCTGAGTCACTGGGATTATAGGCGTACGCCACGGCACCTGGCTTTAAACTTTCACTTTCATCTACTTTGTGTGGCTTCATAGATTCATTCTTTGGTCCTTGAGGCCAAGAACCCAAGAACACTCCAGTAACATTTTCTGATGAGTTGACTGGGAAATCCACAACAAAGAGAACTGGATTTGGATCATAGATCTTTACCATGTCTCAGGAGCATCTGAAATTTCCCAAGAAGCCTGGATGACTCTGAGGAAGACAATGATGAAGACAGTGGTCACAGCCCCAGGAGGAGGGGAAGCTTCTCCCATGGGGTCCTTAGGAGGAGTTGTAGGGCCTCTGTTGTTTCTGATAAGAAGACAGCTGCTGATCTGAGAGAGGGGAGAAGACGGTAGATTAGAAGCTGTCTCCACATAGTCTGTGTTGGAGAAGTGTCTGGGTAACAAAGGAGACTTTTCTGAAGGGGGAAAGAGAGGAAAAGCATCAGAAATCACTAAAAATGGTGATAAGAGAAAAAAAATGTGCAGAAACAAAAAGACTTCACAACAGAAAGATGCCTCCATTTCAAAACACTGTACGTACATAATTGCCTTAACTTTTTATGAGTTCCTCTATGGAAATTTAGTAGGGGTTTGACTGCTGAGCCCCCAGTGTATAAATACTTTTATCCACAACTGTCAGGTTGCCCTCCAGAATGACTGCCCAGTCTACAACTCCATGCATGCACGAGGACACCAGTTTTAGCCAGACCCTCAACCAGCATTGGTACCATCCAGCTTCCTAATGGAATGGATTTAAAATGAGATGTTATTTTGTATTTCTCTCATTGCTAATAAGCTTGAACATCCCTCACTGAGTTGTTAAGCACTTGAGTTTCCCTTTCTAAAATCTGCCTGTTCAAATCTTTAAAATTTTATATTTTCATCTAATGAGAAATAAATGTTTCTGTTAATTATATTTTTAGAAAGTGGGTCACGGTTTTTTTTTTTTGTTGTTGTTTTTTTGTCCACTTATAAAAGTTTCTTCTATGGTCTAAGTATTAATCCTTCAGCAGTTTTAGCTGTTTTTGTTAGGTATCGTTGAATCAGGTCCCACTCACAGTGACCCTATGAACAACAGAATGAAACATTCCCTAACACCGTGCCATGCCTGACACTATGTCAGTGCTTCTCTGCTATTCATAGAGTTTTCAATGCCTGATTGTTTCTGGAGTGGGTTACCAGGCCCTTCTCCCATCTTTGCAAGGGTGGGGATTGAACCCAGGGCCTCAGAGCATGCAGAGCATCACTCTACCAACTGAGTTAAACCCTAGCCCCCTCAGAACTTTGGGACCCTGTTAATGTCTGATAACTTTTTCAATGTTTTCTTCATTTTTTTTTACCTTGTAAAGTAAGTCACCTTTTCGCATTGTTGATTTTTGGGGCATCTTAAAGAGACCTTTGTGAGTTTAAAAAATTCTTATTTATTGACCTTATGATTTTACCTTTCACATTTATACATGTTAAGAATAACTTTCCATGAAGTCTTGAGTACTTTTCTTCATATAATGAGCTGGTTTTGTCAACTTTTTTCTATTAAATGCCATTTTTTTCTTACTACTTCATGATGTTACTGATCCACCATATTTCAGATTTACATGTATATGTGTCTGCTTTTGAACTCATCTTCTTACATTGATCTATGATCATCCCTACACAATAATTTTGTTACTATATCTTAAGTAGTATGTCTTCATTTTTTATTTTGTTTTGTTTGTTTTGCAAAACTAACTGGGCTATTTTTGTGAAACTTTGTTTTCCCATATTAATGTGAAAATAAGTTTGATGGGTCTGTTTAGGGGGATCTGATATTTTTACATCATCAGAAACATAGAAATATTGCATTTATATAGAGCTTCCTTTATATCCTTTGTACAAATGATTTTTTTGTGTGTGTGTGGTACTGGGGGTTGAACCCAGGGCCTCACACTTGCATGCTTTGCAAGTGCTGTACCACTGAGCTGCACCCTCAGCCCATTTTTTAATTTTTTTTTTTTTTTTTGAGACAGGGTCTCACTAAATTATGCATACTGCCTTTGGTCTCGAACTTGCAATCCTCCTGCCTCTGCCTCCTGATTTGCTGGGATTACAGGTGTGTGCCACCATGCCTGGCTTGTATGAATGACATTTTGCCAGTAGAATTTCATTATTTTATGGGTTTGTTTTATGATGAAAATTATCTTCTCCTCCATTACACTTTTAGTTGGATATTTTTATTAAAAAGACATTACTAATTTTTTAATAAACTAATTTGGTACTCAAGAAAAAAAGAAGAAAATATTTGCACAACATACAACTCATAACAGACTGAACTAGATTATATGAAAAACTCGTATAAATCAATAAGAAAAAGAGAACATAGAAAAATAGATGAGAGAATTGAACAGGCAATAAATAAGACATTAAAATGACCAATAAATATATTAAAAGATGCCCCATCTCATGTGTCTTTTGGGACATGGAAATTAAAGCCACAGTGAAATAGTTTTTATAACAACTGTACCCACAAATTTATAGATAGGACTGAGTGATGATACAGATGCCATAAAATAATCTTTTCATGTGACACACGCCTGTAATCCTAGCAGCTCAGAAGGCAGAGGCAGGATGATCGCAGGTTTGAGACCAGAGGCAGTCTGAGTCTGCGTAACTTAGTGAGACCCTGTCTCAAAAAGTACAAAAATGGGCTGAGGGTGCAGCTCAGTGGTCTAGGACTTGCAGAGCATGCAAGTGCGAGGCCCTGGGTTCAACCCCCACTACTGCAAAAAACAAAAACAAAAAAACAAAACAAAACAAAAAAAACCTTTTTATTACTTACAGTTGCCAAGGGAAGAGGATAGGCCATATCATACAGGGCCACACAGGGAAGCACCAAGTTTAGTCAGGAACAAAGGAAAGCATGGGCCACAGCCTTTACTGAGATTTCTCTAGGAAAAGGATTGCAGAACAGTAAATAGCTTAAGATTGGCTACTGTGAATAATGCTGGGGGCTCTGCGATATTGGATGTTTTCTAGCTGTTTGACACCTGGACCTCAGTGATTTCTGGTAGGGAATATATCAGTTTGGCATATGAGAGTTAGATAAGGTGGTTCTTGGAGGGTTCATAATATGCCTCTTGCATGCTTGCAAAAGCTGAATCCAGTGCCAGGCACGGTGGCACACGCCTATAATCACAACGACTTGGGAGGCAGAGGTAGGAAGATCTCAAGTTTGAGGCCAGAGGCAACTTGTGTAACTTAATGAGACCCTGTCTCAAGATAAAGAATTAAAAAGGGGCTGGGAGTGCAACTCAGTGGTAGAACGTTTGCACAGTATGTACAAGGCTCTGGGTTCAATCTCCCAGTTCCACAAAACAGATAAACAAAAGCAAAAACTGGATCCAGGAGAGATGTACACAACATTCAGTTTGTCCCTTTGATTAAAGAATGTCAAATAGACAAATATAGAATCTAAGACAACTTACAATGGCACTGCATTCACTATACAGACTAGATTTAAAGAGAAAAAGTGATGATATCAATGTGTGCCAGGATGTGGAGCAACTGTAACACTCTGACACTTGGTAGGAAAGCTTGGACTGGAGGTGTAGCTTAGTGACAGAACTCATGTCTTGCATGTGCAGGGCCCTGGGTTTGATCCCCAGCACTGAAAAAAAAAAAAATAAGTGAAGCAGGAAAAACTAATCAAAGATATGAGATGTAGAATAGGGTTATGTCTACACTGAGGAAGTGTTACTAAAAAGGAAGGGGTACAAAGAAGAAAGTGAAGCCTTCTTCTTTAGCTTCATGTACAGAAAACAATAGATACAAAATACAAAGATAGACATTTATTATACTGTCTCATGGTTACATGAATTTTCTGACTCTACCACAATTTAGTACACAGGCGTCTTGACCATCTTACCAATACCCCAAGACAACTTGCTGGTCCAGTGAACTGATGACATCAAGCTGGTAGAACCTGTTGATTATAAACCAGCAGATAACTTACATGCTTTAGGAAATCAATATATATCAGAGGGTGGGAAAACTAAAGTACAAAGGCCTTTTACTTCATTGATATTTCTTGGTGATCTTGCACACATATGTCCCCTCCGAAATGAAAGACAAGTTACTTTATTTGTGCTATCTACCCTTAAATAAACAAAGTCAAATCCCTCAGGTAAGTTTAGAGGCAATGTTTACCATGTTGGGTTGCCCTACTTCCCACTGACCTACTTCCATGTTCACCTGAAATGAAGCCAGATTTGAGTCAGACTCAGAGGAAGAAAAGTTTCTGTAGCTAGTCCAGTCTGCAGGTCAACTTAGTCTTCCTGATTCTTATGATGCTTCAAGTTTTTATGACAGATGGAGGTACTGTGCGGAGCCTGTGGCAAATCCCGGCAAGAGAATTACAGCAGACCCCTCCCCACCACCCCGTTTTGGTTTTTTAAAATGAGGTCTTTTTAACTAGCCTCAAACTCACAATCCATCGTCCCGCTTCATCCTCCCAAATGCTGGGATTACCGGTGTGAACCACAGCCAGCTAGCAGATGCCCTTTGATCATGATCTTTGGCAAGTAAATATTTTTTCACTTTGAGAATCAGCTGTCAGCTTGCTTCTGGGCCTTAGAGAAAGCATGATTATGGAACTGGTTGGTCATTCTGAGCTGGCTATTATCTTGGTATGAAGCTGGGTGTAGATCCTTCACCAAAGTATTAATGATATATAAAAAATGTGACTGGAGCAGAAGCTGAAGACACAGGTAGCTTCCAGCACTGCCCCCTTCTTCTGTGCAGCTGCTGCTTCTACCACTATGATCCAACGAGACGTGCCCTAGTGCCAGTTGACTACAGTGGGAAAGAGTTAAGATTATTTTATAGCTACTTTTGTATGGTGGGCTGAGATTTAGTTCAGTTGGTAGAGCACCACTCTGCAGTCTCTGAGGTCCTGTGTTCAATTCCCAGCACCACAAAAATGGGAAAAGGACGTGACAATCCACTCCCAGGGCAATCCCCAAACAATCAGCCATTGAAAACCCTGTGAGGGTCATTATGAGTCGGACATGACTTGATGGCACCTAACAAAAACCTTAGTATGATATACCAGTACTAGAAAGAAATGGACTTTTGCAATATTGTGGCCCCCAATCAAGGGTGAAGGGCTGGGATTTAGCTCAGTTGGTAGAGTGCTGCACTGCAGTCTCTGAGGTCCCGAGTTCAATTCCCAGCATCATAAAAATGGGAGAAGGACCTGGCAATGCACTCCCAAGGCAATCCCGAAACAGTCAGCCATTGAAAACCCTATGAGGGTCGACTGACTCGATGGCACCTAACAACAACAACAACAATCAAGGGTGACCCTGGTAGACATTGGGGATGGCAGGACTTCAAGAAATACAACTATCTGCCAGGCATGGTGGCAACACCTGCAATCCCAGCACTCTGGAGGTAGATGCAGGAGGATCATGAGTTCAGGCCAGCCTGAGATGCATAGTGAGATCCTGTCTCAAAAAAATAAAACAGGAGAAGGAGAAGGAGAACAAGGGGAGGGGGAGATGAAAGAGGAGGAGTAGGAGGAAGGAAGGGAGGGAGGAAAGAAGAAAGGAAAGGAAAGGGAAAGAAAAGAAAAAAAAAGAAAAGGCAACTGTCTAGTTTTCCCAGAAGGAAAAAGGACTTTCTGGGTTGGAATCTACACTGAATGTGTGTGTGCGTGTGTGCGTGTGTGTGTGTGTGTGTGTGTGTGTGTGTGTGTGGTACTGGGAAGCTTTGCAAGTGCTCTACCATTGAGCTGTGCCCCCAGTCCCTTTTTAAAACTTTTCGTCTTGAAATAGGGTCTTGCTAAGTTATGCAGTCTTCCTCTGGCCTCCAACTTGTGATCCTCCTGCCTTTTGCCTCCTGAGTCACTGGGATTAACAGGTATATGCCACTGTGCCTGGCTGGAATCTACACTGATTCTTGAACAGAGGTCAGTTGTTTGGCTAGATGATTAGGGTACTAGAAGTACAGTAGTATTCAACCCAACTTTAATAGTTCTGGAAATAATTAAAATAACAAGAATAATACCAAAGAATGGTAATAATACTGATAGGCTAGAAAATTCAGGTAATAGTACTGACAATGTAAAAAGATAGCTCACTACAGAAAAAGTTTCGACCTTAAACATAATTGGGATCCAAGGATATATAAAAAAATATTACCATAAAAAACATGCAAATGGAAAAGAGGTCTTTGGTGGTGGGGTGGGACAGGGGGAAGAAGTGCACAAGAGGGTAAGAGGGAACTTATCTGTGCAGTGTACAACAAAATACATATATGGAAATGTCACAATGAAATGCATGTCAGAATGAAACACATTAAGTTGTACATTAAAAATTTCCAATAAAAAAAGAATGAAGAAGTACAGTAGTATTGAAAGGACATTTGGAGAAGCATAATATGGATGCATCTCTCATAATGGGTCTCAAATGTGGCATGATGCAGCTGCAGATCACAAATACACTCTACCTAGTTTAAGAGAAAAGGTATTTATTACCAGGGATTAAATGATTTTTATCATATTTGGGAGGACTAGAGAAGCAAGCTTAGATAGACCTTGTAGGAGCTTCCCCAGCCCCCAAATCTCACTGATTCCACTATGGTTGGGCAAGCTACAGCTGCTACTGCAGGAAACCAGAAAACCAGCAAAGTGGTAACCACAGAGCCATACTTCCTCTGTTGTGATGTATAGCAGTAAAATGGGTACTTTACACCATACCTCTCTACACTCAAATCTCATATAAGTGCACCTGATAGGCAAAATATTTTCTTTTTTTCTCTTCTCTTTTTCTCTTTCTTCCTCTCTCTCTCTCTCTCTCTCTCTCTCTCTCTCTCTCTCTCTCTCTTTCTTTTTCTTTCTTTCTTTCATGATGGGAATCAAGTCCAAGGTCCTGCACACGCCAGGCAAGCACTTTGCATGGAGTTATATGCCCAGTCTCTGACTGACAAAATCTTAATCCCATCTGGAAGCCTCAATGGCAATAGGAGCTTAGATGTATAGATTTTAGCTTTCTAGACTGTGAGTAGAGAAAGGTACACTAGGAGGAGTTTAGAATGTATGTTAAGCAAGCTAGTCAACTATAATGGGAATATTTGTGCCCTAAGAATCAAGGAAACTATCAATGGGAAGATAACATGAGTTGCCTTGTGGATGGTGTCAGTTCCCCACACTTGTCACAGCAGAGTGTGCTCTGTGAGTTCATGAACAAAGTGACCATGAGTTCAGTGATGGGGACGATGCAGGACTCAACAATGTGGGCTTTCTCACGCTAAGACTAACATGGCAACTACCAGTTTGGACCCCTTCCATCACAGAGGAGGCAAAAATTTGTTTCTATTGTAGAAGAAACTCATTTTAGATTTCTATATATTTTCCCTGATTACCATATTTTTACCAGCACCACCATCCAGAGACTTTTGGAGTGCCTCATAAGGCACTCCAGGTGACATCCCATGCAACACTACTTTTGACCAGTGGAATACTTTCGCAGTGGAAGAAGTAAGGCAGTTGGGATACACAATTCAAACTTCATAGATTCTTTAGTCTTAGTGTACATTCCAACTGGCTTTATAGCATAGGCCTATTGAGGTCTTAGTTTCTTTGCCAACTGGAGACATCTTGTAAGATTATCTTGTAGAATGTGATGTGCACCACCATGCCGGGCTTATCAATGGTAATTTTTAAGAAGGAATAAGACCATGGTTACACATTGGAATCCAGAAACATACTGAGAGCTAAGCACAGTGGCACACACATGTAATCCTAGCTACATGGGAGGCTGAGGCAGGAGGAATGCAAGTTTGAGGCCTGCCTAGGGTACATAGGCTCATCTGGGCAACTTAGGAGACCCTGTCTCAAAATAAAACTAAAAAAGGAAGGGAGATGTACCTCAAAGGTAGAGCCTTTGCCTAGCATACTCGAAACCCTGGATTTAATCTCCAGTACCACATACATATACACAGACAAAAACAAACAAACAAATAAAAAAAAGAGCTTTATGAAGGGATAACAAAGACCTCCCAGGAATTATCCTCATACAACCATGTCCAGAACTAAAAGTTAATAAAAGACTTCTTCAACCCCTTGTATAGGTAAGACATCCAAGTGCTCAGAGCACTCAGAAATGACATTTGAGTGACAAACTGAGTAAAAATGCTAGCCTGATGACTCTCTTGTCTAAAGGCACAGAGAATATGGAACAAATGGAGAAGGCGGAAGTTATAAATACACACAGCCTTATGATAGTTGTAGTAATAAGAACTGTAGCCTCTACCCATATCTTCTCCGATTTTTCTGCAGAATAACTATATATCTAGGCTAATTTCTTTATTCTACCTCTCTTTCCAACTTAATAAAAATAAATGGTGTGTTGGGATTGACAATTTTATAAGATGGTCTACAAAAATACCAAGATGAGGACTAAGCACTGTGGTGCACATCTGTAATCCCAGCCACTTGGGAGGCTGAGGCAGAAGGATCCCAAGTTTGAGTCTAGAATCAGCCTGTACACTTAGTGACACTCTGTCTCAAAAATAAAAAATAGGTTTGGGGAGTACCCCAGGGATAGAGTACTTGTAAAGTATGTGCAAGGCCCTGGGTTCCTTGGTCTGTTTGTATCGTATCACATCTTTTTTTTTTTTTTTTTTTTTTTTTTTAGACAGGGTCTTGCTACTATATAGGCCAGGCTGGGCTCAAACTCATCATACAATCTCAATTTGTCATTTTCTGAGAAATTGTTTTTTTGGCAGTATTGGGGTGTTGAACCTAAAGCCTCATGCATGCTAAGTGAGCACTCCACCAGAGCTGCACCCTCAGCCCCTTAATTTGTTTTATTTTGAAAGGGGGTCTTGCTAAATTGTGTAGGCTGCCTCTGGCCTCAAACTTGTGACCTCCCTGCCTCACCCTCCTGAGTCACTGGACTTACAGACTTACTGGAGATTTTTATGCTTTTAAGCTCACTTTTCTTTGTAGTTTACCAGCTAAGAATCCATTCCTATTCACTGTAATTAAAAGAACTTTAAAATGTTATAGAAATGGAATTATACAATATATATTATTTTGTGTCTATTTTACCTGACTCAATATTACGTTCTTCAGATATATTTATGCTGTTGTATGAAATAATATGGCCTGCAGCCGTAGCCCTGTGGCATCTGATCCCGTCAGATCTCAGAAGCTAAGCAGGGTCAGGCCTGGTTAGTACCTGGATGGGAGACAGCCTGGGAACACCAGAAGTTGTAGGCTTGGGAGAAGGACCTGGCAACCCCCTCCCAAAAATCAATCTGCCATTGAAAACCCTATGAACAGCAGAGAAGCACTGACAATAGTGTTTCCCCTGTTGTACAGAGGGTCGCTATGAGTCGGATACCGACTCGACGGCACCTAACAACAACAACAACAACACGAAATAATAGGATTATTTTCAATGTTATATAGTATGCCATGGTGTAAACACACTAAAGTTTATTCATTTTACTGTTGAAGAATATGTTGTTATTGTTAGGTGCCATTGAGTCATATCTGACTCATAGCGACCCTCATAGGGTTTCAATAGCTAATTGTTTCGGGATTTTCTTAGGAGTGGCTTGCCAGATCCTTCTCCCATTTTTGTGGCACTGGAAATCAAATCTGGGACATTGGAGACTGCAGAGCAGCCCTCTACCAACTGAGCTAAATCTCAGCCCTGAAGAATATGAGGACTATTTTAATATCTGGCTATTACACATAAAACTACTCTGCTCATTCTTGTACCTATCTCCTGATATACTCATGCATGCATTTCTGTAGGATATCTACCTAGGAATTGAATTGTGTAGTCATTTTGACCTGTAGTAGAAAGAACAAACTGTTTTCCAAAGTATCAATTTGTATTTCCACATGCAGTATATGACAAAGTCTCTGGTCCCATATCCTCACCAATACCTGAAATTGTGTCCAGGTTGGTAACTATAAAGTGCTATCTCATTACGGTTTAATTCTCATTTTCATGATTACTGTTGAGGTATTGTAGGTTCACTGGCAATTTAAATTTCTTCTTTGAATTCATACTCAAGTATTTTGTCCATATTCTTAGTGGAGTATGTGTTTCTTATTTTGTAGTTATTAGTTTATATATTTTGATATGAGAGCTTTTTATGTGCAGCATATAACTTCTCCCACTATTATCTTAATCATATCTTTTGATAAACAAAAGTTAGTGTTTTGTTGTTGTTTGTTCAGTTTTTGCAGTGCTGAGGATTGACCCCAGGGCCTTGAGAATAGTAGGCAAGTGCTTCATCGCTGAGCCACATACCCAAGCCCTCTTTTTTTATTTTTTATTCTGAGACAGGGTCTTGCTACGTAGCCCAAGCTAGCCTCTGGTCTCAAACCCACAATCCTCCTTCCCTGGACTCCCAAGTAGCTGGCATTACAGGTGTGCACCATGGTGCCTAGGTACAAGTTGTTATTATTATTTATTTATTTATTTTTGTGGCACATGGGGGTTGAATCAGGGCTTCACACATACTTTGCAAATGCTCTACCACTGGGCTGCACCTCCAGCCCAATTTTTATTATTTTTTATCTTGAGACAGGGTCTCACTAAGTTATGCAGGCTGTGTCTGGCCCTGAACCTGCAACCCTCCTGCCTCTGCCTCCCAAGTTGCTGGGATTATAGGCATATGTCACCACACTCACCCTTGTTGTTAGGTGTCATGGAGTCAGTGTCCGACTCAAAGCAACCCTACATAAAACCAGGAAACAGTATTGTTAATGCTTCTCTGCTATTCATAGAGTTTTCAATGGCTGAGTGTTTTTTGGGAGTGGATTGCAGAGTCCTTCTCCCAAACCTACAGCGCCTGGTGTTCCCAGGTGGTCTCCCTTCCAGGTACTAACAAGGCCCGACCCTGCTTAGCTTTCAAGATCTGACAGGATCAGGTGCCACAGTGGTATGGCTGCAGGACACCTAGCCTATAAGTTATTAATATTAACGAAGTCAAATATATCAATCTTTTCATGTTAATGTGCTAGCCTGGGTTCCTCAGAAACCAGAACCTGATTTTAGCACTAGAGAGTCCAAGGAGCAGGTGTGCAGAATAGAGAAATAAAGCAGGGAAAGAAAGTAATCCAATGTGAGAATGTTTCATTGACCTGGACACTACTCAATTAAACCAATTGCTCAATCTGAGAATTGTGCCCTCAATACAGAGAGTGCATCTCAAGACCATTGTGGGAGAAGTGAGATAGGGGGAAAAATGGAGAAAAATTATTCATTGGTTCCTGTCTTTCATTGATAAAAATTCCATCCTATAGGGCATTATCTCCCTCACATTTTCAGGTTGTATATGTGCATCTCTTCCACATGTCTGTCAGTTTGCTGTACTGTGGGGGCTCTAGTGTTGCTGTGATGCTGAAAGCTATATCAACAGTATTACAGATACCAGCATGGCACCCATGGTGGACAGGTTTCAGCTGAGCTTCCAGACTAAGATAGACTAGGGAGAAGGACATGGTTAACCTACTCTTGGAACAATTAACCATTGAATACCCTGTGAATAGCAGAGAAATACTGTCAGATATAGTGCCAGAAAATGAACTCCTCCAGGTTGGAAGGCACTCAAAAGATGACTGCAGAGGAGTTGCCTCCTCAAAGTAGAGTCTACCTTAATGGCAGGAATGGAGTAAAGCCCCAAGGACCTCCACTTGCTGATGTGGCACAACTCAAAATGAGAAGAAACAACTGTAAACATCTATTAATAATTGGAATGTGGAATGCATGTAATATAAATCTAGGAAACTTAGAAATCATCAAAAGGGAAATGGATCACATAAACATCAACATTCTAGCCATCAGTGAGCTAAAATGGACTGGTATGAGCCATTTTGAATCAGATAATCATAGGGTCTACTATGCCAGGTATGACAGATTAAAGAGAAATGGGGTTGCTTTCATCATCAAAAAAGACATCTCAAGATCTGTCCTGAAGTACAATGCTGTCAGTGATAGAATAATATTCATATGCCTACAAGGAATGCCAGTTAATATGACTATTATTGAAATTTACGCACCCACCACGAATTCCACAAGTGAAGATAGGGAAGATTTATACCAGCCTCTGCAATCTGAAATAGATCAAACATACAATAAGGATGTACTGATAATTACTGTGCTGTACTGTACTGATTGTAATGCAAAATTGGGAAACAAAGAAGAAGACTCAGTAGTTGGAAAATATGGCCTTGGTGACAGAAACAATGCTAGAGACTGATTGATAGAATTCTGTCAGATCAATGACCTTTTCATTGCAAATACACTTTTTTACCAACATAAATGATGAATATACACATGGATTTCACCAAATGGAACACACAGGAAGCAAATTGACCATATTTGTGGGGGGAAAAAGGATGGAAACCTCAATTTCAAAAGTCAGAACAAGACAAGGTGCTGATTGTGGATCAGATCATCAACTGCTCACATACAGGATCAAACTGAATCTGAAGAAAATTAGAACAAGTGTAAGAGAGCCAAGGTATGACCTTGAGTATATTGTACCTGAGTTCAGAAACCACCTCAATAACAGGTTTAATGCTTTAGACACTAATGATCAAAGACCAGACAAGTTGTGGCACAATATCAAAGACATCATTCATGAGAAAATCAAAAAGTTATTAAAAAGACAGGAAAAAAAGAAAAGACCAAATTACATGTCAAAAGAGGCTCTGAAACTTGCCTTTGAACAACAAAGAGCTAAAGTAAAAGGAAGACATGACAAAAACATCTAAACAGAAGATTTCAAAGGGCAGCTTGAGAAGACAAAATCAAATATAATGACACGGGCAAAGAGCTGGAGATAGAAAACCAAAAGGGAAGAACAGGCTCTGCTTTTCTCAAGCTTAAGGAATTGAAGAAAAAATTCAAGACTCGAGTGGCAATAGTGAAGGATTCTGCAGGGAAAATACTAGACGACACAGGAAACATCAAAAGAAGATGGAAAGAATAGAGTCATTGTACCAAAAAGAATTAGTGGATGACCAACCATTTTAAAAGGTTGCATGTGGCCAGGCGCAGTGGTGCATGCCTGTAATCCCAGCGACTCAGGAGGTGGAGGCAGGAGGATCACACGTTCGAGACCAGAGGCAGTCTGTGTAATTTAGCGAGACTCAGTCTCAAAAAGTAAAAAAATGGGCTGAGGGTGCAGCTCAGTGGTACAGCACTTGCAAAGAATGGAAGTGTGAGGCCCTGGGTTCACCTCCCAGTACCGCCAAAAAAAAATAGGTTGCATATGATCAGACATCAATGGTACTGAAGGATAAAGTGGAAGCCACCTTGAAGGAATTGGTGAAACACAAGGCTCCAGGAATTGATAGAATACCAGTAGACATGTTTCAACAAATAGATGCAGCACTAGAAACTGCTAACTTGTTTATGCCAAGAGATTTGGGAAACAGCTACCTAGCCAACTGCCTGGAAGAGATCCATATTTGTGCCTATTCTAAAAAATGGGACCAAAGAGATGTGGAATTTATCAAATGATATTAATACCGCACACACGTAAAATTTTACTAAAGATCATTCAAAAGTGACTGCAGCAGTATATAGATAGGGAACTGCTGGAAAATCAAGCCAGATTCAGAAGAGGGCATGGAACCAGGGACATCATTGCTAATGTCAGATGGATATTCCCTGAAAGCAGAACCACCTAGGAACACCAGGTGCTATACGCTTGGGAGGACCCAGCAACCCATTCCCAAAAAAACAATCAGCCATTGAAAACCCTACGAATAGCAGAGAAGCACTGATAACTGTGTTTCACCTGTTGTACGTAGGGTTGGTACAAATCAAACACTGACTCAATGGCACCTAAGAACAATAACAACAAAGAGACTTGATAAAGGCATGGATTGAATCTGCTATGCTTAAAAGAAAATCATACTTTCTAATTGTTTATCACTGATACACAGGAACACTGGTAATATCAGGGTAATGCCATTCCAGTCACTGAGCAGGGTGTGTTAATCAGCTTTTGCATCCCCATGAGAAATATTTTAGCTCATGGTTTCAGAGCCCTAAGTTCATAGTTGAGTTGCTCCTTTGCTATGTTAGGCAGAACATGATAGTGGCAAGAGTGTGTGGCAGAGCAAAGTTGCTCACCTTGTGGCAGCCAGGAGGAGAAAGAGAGGGAGGGGGCAGGGGAAGAAGTCAAGGACAAGGTACATCTTTCTAGACCATGCTCCTACCGACCTACTCCCTCTATCTAGGCCCTCCCTCCCAATAATGGCATCATATCATTGAACCCACCAAGCAATTAATCCATTGATTAGGTCAGAGGCCTCAGGATCCAACCACTTCCTGAAAGCCCATCAGCTGACAGCCAAGCCTTTAACACATAAGCTTTTGGAAGGATACTTCATATCTGAACCATAATACAGGGAGTCTCTAGGCTCAGTTTTCCTCTAAAAACTGTCAATGCTGTTATCTTCTGACTCACTTGGTACACAACTTCCCATAAAGCTATAACCCAAACAGATGGTTAGCAACTGTTTTGTTCAGCCTGCATGTACAGACAGGGGTGCCGTTGGCTGAGAGCTGAAAACCCGGCCCAAGTTATCCTCCTCCCAGGAGGTATTTCTATCTCCATTATATCACAAGAGCCAAATCTCTGTTACCCTTGCCTCTTGACTCATTCCAAAGTTCATTAGGTCTGTGGTGTCACCATATTCATTGGTGAGGGTGAGTCTTCTTTTGGAGTATATTGGTCTGCTCAGACTGTGCGTCAGACTGTTCACTGCTATGACAAAATATCTGACATGAGCAACTTAAGGGAGGAAAGAATTATTTAAATTCACAGTTTTCAGAGGTTTCAGTCCATCATTCTTGGCTCCTTTGATTCTGAGCCCATGGTAAGGCAGAATTGGTAGCAGAAGCATGTAATAGATATTATTCACCTCACGGCAGCCAGGTAGGAGAGAAAGCAAAAGGGATTGGGGACCAAGTATAATCTTCAACGAACACCCTCACTGGCTTACTTCCTCTAGCTAGCTCCCATCTCCCAAAGGTTTTAATCACCTCCCAAAATAGTGCCATCAGCTAGGGATCAAGTTTTCAAACACATGAGTCTGTGGAGGACATTTCATATTCAAATTATAACATTTCACCCCTAGCCCACAAAGGCTCATAGTCATCTCATGTTGCAAAGTCCACTTAATCCATCTCCAAGAGTCTCCAAAGTCTTCATAGTTTCCACCTTGTTAAGAAATTCCAGTTCAGGCAGGCCTGTAATCATAGCAATTCTGGAGGTGCAGGCAGGAGAATCACAGGTTTGAGGCCAGAGGCAGCCTGAGTAACTTAGCAGGACCCTGTCAAGATAAAATATTTTTTTAAAAAGATGGGCTGGGGTTGCATCCCAGCGGTGGAGCACTTACGAAGTATATGAGAGGCCCTGGGTTCAAACTCCAAGTACCACTTAAAAAAAAAGTCCAAGTTCAAGGCTCTTGAAAAGTGAGATGCAAGGCACTTAGCTGAGTCCCTATAAAATCAAAAAATAAAATTATACACTTCAAGTACACAGTGGCACAGAGTGAACATTCCTATTCCAAAAGGGAGGAATAGGAGAATAGCAAGGAAAGATCTGACCAAAGCAAGACAGAAACCCAGCAGGGCAAACACTAAATCCTTTAGTTCCATGTCCTGCATCTGGGGCATATAGTGTCATGAAATGAGCTCCCAAGTTCTTGGGCACCCCTACCTTATGGCCTTGCCATTTGCAGCCCACATGGCCTTCTTTTGGGCTGGCTCCATTTGTTGCTTGACTCTTTCCTCAACAGACATTCCACATTTTTGATGTTAGGTAGTTAGACATTAGCAAGCCATGGAGGAAAAGGCAATTAGAAATGGCTCCAGCTTTGGAAGGAACATTGGAAGGAACATCCTTGGATAATATCTAGGCATTGTTTTAGTGGACTCCACATCCTAACCAAGATTAATGTCTGCCTAAGCCTTCAGGCTGGCTGGGATTTAGCTCAGTTGGTAGAGCGCCACTCTACAGTTTCTGAGGTCCTAAGTTCGATTCCCAGCACCGCAAACATGGGAGAAGGACGTGGCAATCCACTCCCAAAGCAATCCCAAGACAACCTGCCATTGAAAACCCTATGAGAGTCACTATGAGTCGGACATGACTCCACCACACCTAACAACAACAACAAGTCCTCAGGCTATGAACAAAGGCAGAATATTCCAATGCATCCACCTATGAATCCATTCTTTTGAAACATACCAAACAAGCCCATTACTCCATTTTATAAGACAAAACACCCCAGGCTTCATATACTCTAAACCACAAAAGTTTACTAAGCAATAGGAGACTTTCCGCTTGCCCTGTCTGAGAAGGGCATAGCTTGAATTTCTTGCTTAGGGCTCACATCACACTGGGCAGGCCACTGCTTTACTCTGTTTTCAACAAAACTAGAGAGAAGATAGAGATCACTGTCCCTGATCTCTCAAGTTGCCCACCTTGTCTGTCTATGCAAGGTGTTTTTCTTCTAAAAAAATTACTTAACTATTTTTCTTCTCCTCCTCTTCCTCCTCCCTCTTCTTCTTTTTCTTCCTCTCCTTCTTCTCCTTCTTCTCCTCCTTCTCCCTTCTCCACCTCGCTCCCCACCTCCCTCTTTCTTTCTCTGACTTTCCCTTCACCTGGGAAGCATCCCAATCTAGGTTATTTCACCAGAAGAACTGAGGTTTCTCCAGGTTTTCTTCTTCCAGGATTCTCCAAGCTTCTCCAGGTTCCTTAGTTTCCTAGTAATATCCCACACACAGGGTTCTTCTCTCCCAGACAAAAAACTCAACTGTAAGATTAGCTTAGACCTTTTCTCTCAGGAATATCTCTCAACTATTACCTGCCATTACTCCCTAAAGGTGAACTATCTCTTTACAACAAACCTTATCTATATTCTTCTCTATACTCTGTGTCTCAAGGGAATGAGGCTTGTGGGGGAGAATTACTGTGGACTCAAATGGAGAACACAGGAACCAAGGTATTGCTGTTGGCATCCCAATAACACCACTTCCCTGGATCTGATCCCTGGTAACATTGGCATCTCTAACATCCTGGGGTTTCCATTGCAGCTTAGGCTTTACTCCCACAGCATCATGCATTGCCTTCTCAAGTGTTATATACAAAGACTCCAACCCTGTCACACATTGCCTTACTCCTGGGGTTGCTTTTGAAATATGGGTGGAAGTCTCCATGACCACAAAACTCTTGCATTCTGTATATCTGCAAAACCTGCATCATGTGGATGATGCCAAGATATGCTACCAGTTGGAACAGTAGCCAGGCCCCCATGGACCACAGGCACATTGACCTCTCAGTGTATGAGCAGCTGAGCAGAGTGTAACAATCTCCTAGGTGGCCTTGTCTGAGCAGGGTGCCCCAGAAGCACTTTCTTCTCAAAGACTTTCAAATGATTTTACTCTTTCATCCCCTTGAGTCTGTGATGGGTGGGGTCAGACCAATTCTTGAGATCCCTTCAAGGCAGCTTTCTTATTGTGCTAATATAAACTGCTTGACTTCTTTTTAAATGATGCCAATCTCTTTAGAAACTATGCCTACCTTAGCCCCAAAATTATACTGGCTTTTCTTCTCAAACTTCAAGTTTTTCAAGTCTGTCTGCTTGCTTTTTGCTCCTTATTCTCTCCATACACCTGGCTAAAATCAGCCAGAAATAACCATGCCACAATCTGAATGCTGGACTTCTTTGAAATTTCCTCCACCAGATTAGTTACTCTAGCACCTTTAAATTTAGGATCCCATAAAATCTCAGGGCCTGGACAAGATGTAGACAGGTTCTTTGCCAGAATGTAACATGAATGGCTTCTAGTCCAGTTCCCAATAGAGTCCTCATTTCTTTCTGAAATCTTATGAGCCAGTCTTTTTTGTCAACATTTCTTTTTACTTTTTTTTTCAGTACTGGGAGTTGAACCCAGGCCCTCATGCATGCTAGACAAGTGCTCTTATCACTGAGCTTTACGCCTAGCCCCTTTTCTATTTTTGTTTTATTTTTGAGACAGGGTCTCACTAAGTTGCACAGGCTGCTTCTGGCCTCGAAACCATGAGCCTCTTGTCTTAGTCTCCCAAGTAGCTGGGAGTACAGGTGTGCACCACAGTGCCCTGCTTGTGAGAGGATTTTAATTATTGTCTTGGAGCCTGCAGCCATAGCCCTGTGACATCCGATCCCATCAGATCTCAGAAGCTAAGCAGGGTCGGACCTGGTTAGTACCTGGATGGGAGACAGCCTGGGAACACCAGAAGCTGTAGGCTTGGGAGAAGGACCTGGCAACCCCCTCCCAAAAATCAATCTGCCATTGAAAACCCTATGCACAGCAGAGAAGCACTGACAATAGTGTTTGCCCTGTTGTACAGAGGGTTGCGATGAGTTGGATACCTACTCGACAGCACCTAACAACAACAATAATTGTCTTGGAGGTTTCAGTAAAATACTCAAAAGGAGAAAGCAACATAGCAGATGCCAGATACTCCCTTCTCCCTTCTCAAAAGGAGGTAATAAGAACATAGTAAGCCAGCATTAGTAATCATCCATGTTCAGCCAATATAAGGGACGGGGAGAATTACTGTGGACTCTGCATTTCCTCTTCCATCACATTAGGGAGGGATGAGGATGGGTTTTTCCCTTTGCCTAAAGCTGGGATTTAGCTCAGTTGGTAGAGCACCGCTCTGCAGTCTCTGAGAACCCGAGTTCGATTCTAAGCATCACAAAAACCGGAGAAGGACATGGCAACCCACTCCCAAGGCAATCCCGAAACAATCAGCCATTGAAAACCCTATAAGGGTAGCTATGAGTCAGACACAACTCGACAGACACCTAACCTAAAAAGCCAAATGAGATAGAGACATTCACCAGTAATTTTCAGAGTGTTTCGAGGTCCGCAGGAACTGGTATCTTAACTCTCACTCCAGGAAGCCCCAAAACAAGATGTTAGCTGACTAGCTGTGATAGAATGGCAAGTAAAGTAGGTAGCACAGGGAGCTAGCTGCAGTGCTCTTGCCATGAGTACAAAGACACAAGAGTTATGCTGTGAGCCAAGTGTACCTAGAAGGTAACAAACTCAGAGATATTTAAAAGGAAACCTTCCCAGGAGGAATGTTAGGAAAGGGAACCCAACAGAGTGAATTTTTATGGGGTGAACTTTCAGAAGGCCAAGGACTTGGGGGATGGGAGTCATAGGTAATCAGCCAGAGGAGAGGCATTGCCTAGGTCCCAGCAAGAGATTCCTATTTGAACAACAACAACAAAAAATCCCTCCAACGTGACATCAGAGAGAAGAGTCAATGTATGTGAGTCATTCATGTCTATGTGGAACAACTTTTGGAAGCTAACAGCATCCTTCACTACTCAGTAGTCTGTGCTCTTTCTCTCTAACCCCTTCTCTCCTGCACCAAACTTGAAGTGTGAGGTTGTCAGCAGCAATAAGAAACACAACTTATCATTGCTGCCTAGCCTAAGGAGTTCCCTTAGGTGGGACCCCTACACAGATTAAGCTGGGCTTTTGGCTTTATCACAGAAAAGAATTTCAGGTTAAGCAAAAAGATAAAACAAAGTTTATAGACTTTATTAGGTACATGTGTGCACTCATAGAGAAATGCAAAAGAATCATAGTACACAGCCAAGACTTGAAGGTGGCCCTCTTAAGAGAAGAGAAGGGTAAGGCCCTTAGATATCAGTGTATGTGTGTGTGTGTGTGTGTGTGAGAGAGAGAGAGAGAGAGAGAGAGAGAGAGAGAGAGAGAGTTAAGTGAGAGTTAAGATACCAGTTCCTGCAGACCTCCAAACACTCTGAAAATTACTAGTGAATGTCTCTATCTCATTTGGCTTTTTAGGTTAGGTGTCTGTCGAGTCGTGTCTGACTCATAGCGACCCTTATAGGGTTTTCAATGGCTGATTGTTTCGGGATTCACACACACACACACGCACACACACACACACACTTTGTGGTTTTACAAGCTGGGTTTAGGGAAGTGTTACTAAGATGGGTTTACAGAAAGGTGTCACAAGGGAGCTGTGTGGGTGTATGCTGACTGTAAACGTGGCTCCTAACCCTATTTGTGAGATTAGGTTAAACTCGGAGGTTCCATGTATTTTGACCCTGATGACAGCTACATTAACCTTTTTATTATTTAAAATGTCTCTCAAAAATAATGTCTCTATGCCTGTGGTCCTCACAGCACTTTTCTTGGTAGTGGTATCAAAGTCCCTGATTTTAAACTGATGAGATTCAAACCAGGCCCCAAAGTGAAAGTTTTTTCCTTTCCATGTTCCCCAAATTTTCCGTCTTTCTTTCCTGCCTCAGGGTGTAAGAAACAGCAGCCAGCCAGGTGAAGAGGAGGAGCAAAGGCAGGGATATGGAGATGCTCACCACACCTTCCTTCAACCCAACAAGCTTCAAAACTAAAGCAGATAAGAACTGAGGAGGGGAGAACCTTTAGTTTAAGTGAAGTTTAAAGGTTTAATTATTACCCTGAACTGGACATTTTCACTACTGCAATAAGACTACTCATGTGACTGAAAAGCATTTGAAAAGTGAAAATGATCTACAAAAGATTGCATAGGACAAGTGTGAAGGGGAAGCAGGGGAGTTTTTCTGATTATATGTCATGGAAGCTAGTCCCTTTGGTAAAAGTAATCCCAGGAACTTGGGAGGCTGAGGTATGAAAATTGCTAGTTTGAGGCCAGAGGCAGCCTGCACAACTTATGGAAATCTTGTCTCAAAACAAAAAATAAAGAAGTGGATGGGGTGCAGCTCAGTAGTGGAGGGCTATCCTACCATGTGAGAGGACCTCAATTCAACCCTCACAGGTTCCTGCAAACTTGTCTATAGAGAGAGAGAGACTCCAAGTAAATATACAAAGTGATTCACACCACCACCAAGCTGTACCGCTAACCTATTTTTCACTTTTTGTTTTGAGACAAGATCATGCTAAACTATGCAAGATGCCTCTGTCCTCCAGCTTGAGATCATTCTGCTGCTGCCTCCCAAATTGTTGGGATTACAGGCATGGGCCGACGCACCCAGCTTCATTATACTTTATTTTTACTAAGCTACCATGTAAACAGGGGTGGGATTTAGCTCAGTTGGTAGACTGCCACTCTATAGTCTCTGAGTTCCGGGGTTCAATTCCTAGAACCACAAAAATGGGAGAAGGACATGGTAATCCACTCGCCAGGCAATCCCAAAACAATCAGCCATTGAAAACCCTATGAGGCTCACTATGAGTTGACAGTACCTAACAACTATGTACACATGGGCTGCGGTTTAGCTCTCTGGGGGCCAAGCTCAATCCCCAGTACTGCAAATGAGAGAAGGCCTGAAAAAATTAGCCACTGAAAAGCCATCGAAAAAAAGAGATGAGTCAGACCCAATGGCATCTGTTAACAGCAACCATGTAAACATATGCCACTAAACGTGGAATTGGATGTATTTTAATTTTAATATAAAAACAAATTCACAAAAGGAAACATTTCATAAACTTTTCTTTGTTCTGCCTTTGCTTTGAAATCGGAAACATGATTCTTATACTAATTTCAGATTTGTATGTCTTGACAGATGAAAACCATTAAGAATATTACGCCATTGGCTAGGTGCGGTGGTGCACACCTTTAACCCCTGTGGCTAGGAAGGTGAGGGAACAGGATTAAGTTAAAGGCCAGAGACTGCCTGCATAATTTAGCAAGAACCTGTCTCAAAATAGAAAGTAAAAATTAGGCTAGGGGACAGGGGCACGGTGGCACATGCCTGTAATCCCAGCAGCTGGGGAGGCGGAGGCAGGAGGATGGCAAGTTCAAGACCAGAGGCAGTCTTTGTAACTTGGAGAGACCCTGTATCAAAAAAAGTAAAAAAAATAGGGCTGGTGTTGTAGCTCAGTGGTCCAGCACTTGCAAAGCATGCAAGCGCGAAGCCCTGGGTTCAAACCACAGTATCAAAAAAAAAAAAAAAAAAAAGGCTAGGGGTATAGCTCGGTGGTAGAGAATTTGCAAAGCATACATGAAGCCTTGGGATCAACTCCCCAGCACTGCAAAAGAAAAAATATATATATTAAGCCTTTGCTCAGGATCAACTTTTTTTTTTCCATGTTTTGACTCACCATTGTACTTTTTGGTGTGTTGCGTTTTCCAGACTTTTGTATTTAGGATGCAGAGACCTGAGACTGGCATCTGGGAAAATTCTGACTATAGTATGAAGATTGGGTGGGGAAGTGTCTGAATTTCTCACAAAAACTCACTAGACCTCCTGTCTATCATATCATGGGCCGCTGGGGGTGAGTGACCTCCATCACGACCACAGTGGTTGGTGAAAGCTTCTCAAAAATTCACTCTGATGTCTGCTTTTTTGTGTGTTTTACTCTCACTACCCACACCCACCCAGCACTTTCCCAGTCTCAATTTAAACCTCTAGAGAAGCTGGACAGACTGGAAACGTCACTTGCCTCCGTCAGTGGGAGCCCATGGCGAGGAGCGAAACCTTGAACAGAGCTTAAGTTTTGGGGGTCATTTACATTCATTTATCGTCCCCTAATACCTCAGCACAGTTAAGAGGCACAGAAAGCACGAACGCGCCCTCGCAACCTAGAAACCTCTAGGTCCCGAGACCTAGGGCAACGGGTGAACACCCGTCCCCTCTCACAAAAGTCCTGCTCTTCCGCCCCGCCCACCACGCGCCTAGGCCCTCGGTGTCACGTGGTCTCTGGGGGCGGGAAGTGGGTGGTTCGGCAGCCGCCATCTTGCAGGCCTGGAGGCGGAGCGTGCGGGTCGCCGGGCGCGCGCTTCAGCTCAGGTCTCCTCCTCTCGCCCAGACTTCCCAAGTCTCCCGGCTCTTGAGGCCGCCTCCGAGAGGGCGGGGGAAGTGTGTGCGTGCCGGACGCGTGCTCGCGCCCTCCAACCACCCGCCGCGGCCTCGGGAGCGCGCTTGGCTTGGCCCCAGGGGAGGCGCGGGACCGAAGGGAGGGAGCTGCTCCTGCGGCGGGGGCGGCGCGTGGCGGCCGTGTGGGCGGCGGCCGCGGCTTCGGCGGTGCGCTCGGGGCTCAAGTCCAGGGCGTCCCCCGGGTCTGAGCTGCAGCCGTGGCCGCTGCTCCCGGAGCCATGTACCGCAGCGGCGCCCGCTCCTCCGTTTCCTCGCACCGGCCTAAAGACGGCGGCGGCAGCTGCGGCCTGCGCACCAGCCGCAGCTCCGGCTCTTCCTCAGGCCCGGCTCGGCGCACCTCGCCGCCGCCGCCCTCCTGCTCCTCATCGTTGCGGCCCCCTGCTCGCCGGCCCCGCTCGCCCTCAGGGCACCGCTGCCGGAGGGCCTCGCCGTCGCCGCCGCGGGGTCGCCGCAGCTCCCTGTCCCCACCCCGCGGCCGCCGGGCCTCACCATCCCCGCCAAGGGGGCGTCGCGGCTCCCCATCCCCGCCACGGGCTCGTCGCGGCTCCCCATCGCCACCGCGGGGCCGAAGGCTCGTCCCACCGGGCCCGTCCTGCTTCCGAGGCAGCAGTCGTGGGGAGTCCCGCGCAGACTTCGCCCGGGACGGCCGCGGAGACCATGCGGGGGACAGCGGCAGCCGGGTAATCCCACCCCAGCCCCCTCGCCTGGAGTGCCCGGTTCCAGGATCGCCCGCAGGGCGGGCGCCCCGAGGCCTCCAGACCAGAGCCTTAAAGTCGAAGCCCCGATCCCCACCCCACCCCCGAGACCCTCGGCGACGCCGGAGTCTCAGGTCCCTCTCAGCCCCAGGAGCTGCGTTTACACCATAACGGACCCGGGAGCTGCGCGGGCGCCTGGGCGGGAGCGGGCGGCCTCTTAGGAAAAACTGTCTCTCCTTGCGTGAGGTGTGGAAAAGTTTGCCGGGGCGAAAGGACTTGCATCCAGCTCGTGTGCCTGGTACTTTTTGGCGAGTTGATGTTTCCTCGGAGTTTCGAGGTTTCGTGGCGTGACGCCCGAGTTTCTCAAAGCAGCTGAAGCGCAGTCTTTTGTGGCGCATCAGGGAAGCTTGAGCCGTCGCAGGCTAGACGCCAAGATGTTAGCTGCCCTGCATCGGAGCTTCTCCGACGTGAAGTCTGCATAACCAGGCGTGTGGTAGTGCCCACCGCTTAGGGAGCGAACTCCTTGCTGTCCCATTCTTTTAATCCTCAAACCCTTTGAGGCGAAGCAGTTAATGTTATTCCTTATTGTACAGCTGAGAAGCCAACCTAGAGGTTTTAAGTGACTGGTTGGTACCAAGGTGACACAGCTAAGTAGTGAAGCTGTGATTCGACTCATCTGTCTCTTTCCCACAGCTTGCAATTTTAACCGTTATGTTTTACTGCTAAAGGATTAGAACATGAGATTAAGAAGCTTAATTTATGGGGGTGAGGGTGTTGCTCCGTGGTAGAGTGCTTACCTAAAGTGTGAAATCTTGGATTCCATCCCCAGCACCACATTTAAAAAAAGAAAAATGTTAAACCTGGTGTTGACCACTCAAACAACCACCTCTTCTACTAGCCGAGCCCCTGAATAGTTTCTGGTGTTTGGGGAATTTGATTCTATTTTCAGTTCATCGTTCAAATCATTGATAAAGTTTGGTGGCATACATAGGGAAGGCCTGCTATGAAGGTGAATTTTGAATAAAGGTCTAAAGGCAGTGAGGGGGTAAGTAGTGCAAGCATCTGGAGGAAAATTGTAGTCAGATCGCATCAGTCTTTTACTTAAAACCCCACTGTAGCTCTTATCATCCCAAAAATAACATCTAAGTATCCTAACCATAGTTTCTGCATACCTTCATTCTGTCATTTTGCTGTAGCCATAACTGCCCTCCTTTCAGTTACCTAAAACACGTCAAATTCATTACTCAGGTGGTTCTTCCCTTTGTCGAAAATATCCTTCTCTTTTTCTTTGCAAGGCATCTTCGTATTCACATCTTAGGTTAATTAACATCTCATAAAAGCCTTCTCTAATCATCCTATCTGAAGTATATCTCCTTTTCCCCAGTCTTTTTATGGCATCATGTTTTAATGATTTTATAGCACCACACTCAGAGGCATTTTTTAAACCTGTTTTTGGCTTGCCTTCTTCACTAGAATGTATAGGTTCTGAGAGCTGGGACTTTATTCACATTCTTGTTTTAATTTCCAGTAAGAATGAGAGGTCACTGGGAGGATTGGAGATACAGGCTTTTCATCACTAAGAAAATGATAAAATTTTTTAAATGTTTCATTTTTTAGAATGATTTATTACCATATCCATTTCTCACCTTGTTGAACTACAACTATGGGAGTAGAGAGGAGAACACTTTTGGATATAGGGATGTCTCGCCCTACTGACTACCATATGATTTCTTTCTTTCCTTTTTTTTTTTTTTTTTTTTTTTTTTTTTTTTTTTTTTTTTTTTTTAACATTTGTAGAGACGCTCTCCCGGTCTGCATTCTGACTCTTCTTTGGAACAGAGCTTAAAGATCACTGTTGGCAATGACCACTTCTGTGTTAGCACACCAGAACGGCGACGGCTTAGTGATCACCTGGGGTCACCAGTGGATAATTTGGAGGACATAGACAGGTAGGCTTCTGTTAGGGCAAGGTGCACTGGTCCTGGAAGGCAGAAATGTTGCTGTTTTCTGATTGATGTTTTTGAAAGGATGATGTCACACTGAATTTATTCCCTATGTCTGTGGGTCCAGTACAAAGTGTACTATTGGAAAAGGCTTTCCAAGTAGGGATAGTATATTGATGGAGGGAGAGTATATTGATGTAGGTTGTGTTTCTGAATGAATTGTATGGAGGAAAAGACTTCAGAAAGGTTATGTTGGTACAATTAGAAAGGAGTCTGAGGGGACATAATCATAGTCCCTTAAATAAAAAGATAGTTGAAGTAGCATGAATTCTAAAATACTAGAATTGTGAAGGGTCCATTATGCAAACGAAAGTTCTGGCCTGGTGTGGTGGCACACACCTGTAATCCCAGCAATTTAGGAGGCTGAACCAGGAGAGTATTGAGTTCAAGGCTAGAGGCACCCTGCACAACTCCTGCAAGACCCTGTCTCAACATAAAAAATAAAAATGGGGCTGGCTGGGAGTGCAGCTTAGTGGTGGAGCATTTGCCTAGCATGTACAAAGCCCTAGGTTTAACACCCTCCTCCTCCCTATACTCGGGGGCAGGAAGGAAAGTTCTGGACAAAATAGAAACTTTTTTTATTTCCCCCCAGTACTGGAGGTTGAATCCAGGGCCACATGCATACTAGGCAAGCGATCTACCACAAAGTTGCACCCCCAACCCCCTTTTTAATTTTGAGACAGGGTCTTGCTAAGTTGTACAGGCTGTCTCCAGCCTTAAACCTACGATCATCCTGCCTCATCCTCCCTAGTTGCTGGGATTACAAATGTGTGCCATGGTGCCTGATGGAAATCTTTTTTTTTTACCCCCCAGTACTTGGGGGTTGAACGTAGGGCCTTGCACATATTTTGCAAGTGCTCTAGCACTGGGCTGCACCCCCCAGCCCACTTTTTATTTTTTGAGTCAGAGTCTCACTAAATTATGCATCCTGCCTCTGGCCTTGAACTTGTGATCCTCCTGCCTCCATCTCCTGAGTCATTGGGATTACAGGTGTTTGCCACGATGCCTGGCCACAGAAATATTCTTTTAATTTTTTTTTTAGTTTATCCAGGCCAGAATGTATATTCAAAAAGGATTTACATAAACTTATGTCATTCATACGTATATATATGTGTGTATATATATATATATATAATTTATAAGGCAATAACAAAGTTAGAAATCTTTAAAAATTTTTAAGTTCAGTTACTAATGAAGGGAAATACAGTACTCCACAGGATGTTCAGGTACCAGGCAGTTATTTATGTGAAGTAAATAATCATATTAGGTGTTTTTCACCTCACAAAAGTCAAAAAATTACCAGGCATAATAGTACATCCCTGTAATCCCAGCGCTTGGGAGGCAGAGGTAGGAGAATCCTGAGTTCTAAGCCAACCGGGACTATGAAGCAAGGCCCTGTATCAAAACAAAACAAAAGTTAAAAGTAAAGATGAAAGTGTAGGACAGCACTTTCTCGGACCATGTCTCAGACCATGTTTCGGAGACCATGTCTGTTACAGTCTTTGTCTAGCAAATTGGGAATTTTCATAAATAGCAGTAGCAATAAATTGAGGAAATATTCTTTACTACTGATACTGTTTAGAAGAGTACAAAGCATAAGCAGGCAGGTGGGAACAGCTGGACAGGAAGTCTGAAGACCGTGCTGCTATTGGTAATATTTACTTCAAAGCTCCAGTGGCTGTGGAGGCAGTGAAGCAAGGCAGGACAGTCTTATATAACGCTGAAGCTTCTGAAGACAGGTCTTCAAGGTATGTGACTATATCACTTAATTGAGGCAACAGCTCTTGCCCTTCCGTCTGCTTCTATTTTGAGAGATGATTGAATAGGCGGTCTAGATAGGTGGTACATGGTTTGGTTCTCTTCCTTCCTTGCTGAGGTTTTGAGGTAACATCAGCATTTCCTCTTGTTAGGCCCAGTATGTCACCTCCTCTTTGCATAAACTTGTTATGCACATATGCTTCAGATAACCAGTTGTCTTTTTAAATTACAAAAATTTTCCTCTTAAGGTGTTTAGGACTATAATCTTCTGTCCAGAATCATGCGTCTCAGAGACAAGTCTACTTCAGAGAAAGTCAGATTAAGGTTCTAAATGGAAATTGCAGGACCATTATTTATATTTTTTACCACCTGCACATTTATGCTCCTTTCCTTTTGTGCAGTATGGTTTGTATGAATAATTACTGTCCACTGAAACCAGGCCATAGAACCATTGGTGTATTCAGGATGTCTTCCAACAGTGAATCTAGTCTTTATTTAATTAAATAGGCTATTTCCAATAGGCCATATTTATTTTTTTCTAGAGATCCCAGTATTCTTCTTTTATTAAATTTGTAATGTTTTCTATCAGGTTTGGGGATTACCAGAGTTACTGGGATTTTGTCCTTACTTTAGCAGCCCTATGACTGACTGTTGTACATAGGGTTGCTGTGAGTTAGACCCGACTCAATGGCACCTAACAGCAACAACGACTGACTGTAACTTGTTCTGAAAAGAGAATATGAACAGGTTGTTTAAAAAGTTCTAAGATGTTGGATTTTTTTAGAGTATAGAATCGGTTTATTAAAGATAATGCACTTTTAAGGAACAATTACAGGGAAGACTGAGGCACCTGAAGAAGCTTAGGTAACTCTGTAAAGGAACTTAGAAAATCCTGCGTTCCCTGGGTAAATCAGAATAAGGATGTTTCTATTACTCCTGGGGAAGGTAAAGAATAGGAGAGTTAAGCAGGCTTTTAGAAGGAAGGGTGCCTTGGATAGAAAGAGAAGGTGCAGGGCCCAAGAGAAGGGAAAGATATGTACATGGTTGCTGAAAAGAGAAGACAGCAGAGAAAACAGAAAGAGGAAGAGAAAGGAATGGAAAAAGAGAGGGTTTTTTTGTTTTGTTTTTTGTTTTGGTAGTGCATCCTCTTTGCAAGAGTTCAGCCACTAAGCCATGCCCTAGACCATGTTTTACTTTGTATTTTGAGATAGGGTCTTACTAAATTACACAGACTGCCTCTAGCCTGGAACTTGAAGTCCTTCTGCCTCTTCCCCTTAAATGGCTGGGATTACAGGTGGTGGGATTAAAGGCAAGCACCACCGCACCAGGCTGACACCTGGATTCTAAAGACTAGTGGATATGAGATCAGTCTCTCCTGTTCTTTAAAGTACTTTGTCAAGTATGTAAACATTCCATTTATGGAATTCTTATCTCCTAACTGCTCTTCTTTTACCTGACAGAGGTTGGATAGTGTAGGATTTTTTTTTCTCTCTGATTTACTTAGGAAAAAGACAGAAGGAGATAGCTTTCTTGGGACATTTTGAGAGCTCAGCAAAGGAAAACAATGGAGAACTTAGGTTCCAAAGGCCTTTTTAAAATTTTATTACTTTTTCTGGTGGTACTCAGGATCCAATACCCAGGGTCTTATGCATGCTAGCCAAGTACTCTACCACTGAACTGCATCCCCAGTCCCTTTGTTTTCTATTTTGAGACCGAGTCTCACTAAATTCTGAGGCTGCTTCTGGCCTCAAACTCTAGATCCTCCTGCCACAGCCTCCCAAGTGGCTGGGATTACAAGTGTTTGCCAGTGTCTAGAAGGACCTGTTTTTAATCATACACATTTTAACCACTTTATTGAGATATAATTTAATATACCATACAGTTCACCCATTTAAATGGTATATGGTTTAGTGCGGGGTGGGGTTTGGCTCCATTGGTAAAAGCACCACTCTGTGCTCCCTGATGCACTTGGTTCAATCCTCAGCACCGCAAAACGGGAGAAGGATGTGGAAATCTACTCCCAAGGCAATCCTGAAACAACCAGCCATTGAAAACCCTATGAGGCTCACTATGAATCGGACCCTATTCAATGGCACCTAACAACAACATGGTTTAGTGGCTTTTATTCACAGAATCATGCATCCACCACTGTAATGGAATTTCATGCCAGAAAGAAACCTAATACCTTTAGTCATTACTCCACTTGCCCTACTTCCAGATCTAGGCAATTACTAATCTACTTTCTGCCTCTGTAAATTGGCCTATTCTGGATATCTGTGTATGTGTGCATGTACACACACACATACATTTTGTGTGTGTGTGTGGTATTGGGAGGCTGAACCCAGGACCTTGCATGTACTTTGCAAGTACTCTGTCACTGAGCTACATCCCCAGCCTCTTTTTTATTTTTTAAAGTGAGACAAGGTCTCACTAAGTTATACAGGCTGCCTCTGGCCTTGAACCTGTGATCCTCTTGCCTCTGCCTCCCAAGTCACTGGGATTATAGGTATGCGCCACCATGCCCAGCTGGACATTTAATATTAATAGAATATACAACATGATTCTTTGTGACTGACTTCTTTCACTTAACACACACACACGTGCATATATATATAGGTGTGTGTGTGTGTATATATATATGTTGTTGTTGTTGTTAGGTGCCGTCGAGTCGGTATCCGACTCATAGCGACCCTCTGTACAACAGGGGAAACACTATTATCAGTGCTTCTCTGCCGTTATATATATTTTTTTTTCTTTTTTTTTTTTTTTTTTCTTTGCAAGTGCTGTATCACTGAGCTGTAGCCCCAGCCCACTTTTTCACTTTCTGAGACAGGGTCTCGCTAAATTACACACACTGCCTCTGGTCCCGAACTTGGGCTCCTCCTGCCTCCGCCTCCTGAGTCTCTGGGATTACAGGCATGCGCCACTGCACCTGGCCATTTAACATAATATTTTTAAGGTTCGTCCACGTTTATAGCGTTCTGTTTGTTGCCAGTATATCATTGCATGCATATACTACTTTTCATTTCTTCATCAGTGATGAGTGGATGAATAATATTGGGTAGTTTTCATTTTTTGGATATTGTAAATAATGCTGCTATGAATGTTGGTGTACAATATTTTATGTAGACACAATTTTGTGTGTGTGTGTGTGTGTGTGTGTGTGTGTAGTGCTGAGGACTAAATCCAGGACTTTAGGCAAGCACTGTACCATTGAGCTATACCTCAGCCATTAAAATTGTTTAATAGAAATTTGTAAACAAAAAGGTAGAGAGAAGGGAGCTATTTGGGAAGAGGAAGGGCACCAGTAGAAAGGGAGAGGAGGGATAAGAGAACTTAAGGGGAGGGTGAATATCATTAAGGTACATTTTATATTCATCTATCAAAATGTCATAATGAAGCCTATTATTTTGTACAATTAATACACACTAATAAAAATATTTAATTTTTAAAGAAGTTAAAATAGATCAATGAGCCCCCATGCACTCATTACACACATCCAACAATCAAGTTTTTAAGTAGACCTAGCTGTTGTCCAACTCTGCAACTCTGAGCAAAGGTAGGGCTGGTGAATAAGGAAAGACAACAGGATTTTAAATTTGTTTTGTTTGTTTTAAGATCCTGGGGGGTTGAAGCCAGGGCCTTACACATGCATTGCAAGCACGCTACCACTGAACTGCACTCACAGCCCATTTTTTACTTTTTATTTTGAGTCAAGATCTCTGCAAGTTATGCAAACTACCTTTGGCCTCAAATTTGTGATCCTCCTCCCTCCACCTCCTCAATTATTGGGATTACAGGTGTGTACCACCACACCTAGTAAAAGGCAATTTTTTGACGTTCTGCTAAGGTAGTCCCAGAAATAGGAAAATGGTTGTTTTTTTTTAAAAAGTCATTTCTAAAAACAGAAAAAAATAGCTGCTAGAAATAATGAAAAACATGAATAATTACCATTGTCTGGATGGTAATTCACTCTGGAATATAAGTAACATGGAGACAGTTTAGTTTTTTATTGACTTTAAAAATTACAGGATTAAAGTCCTAGAGGATCTTTATTTCTTTTTTATCTATGATTTAAATCAGAAATTTTCTTTTTTGGGGCATGATGCCCCACAAGATTTAGGTCTGTTGTATGTGGTGTACTACTCTGAGCTAAAGGGACAGCTGTCCCATCCTATATTTTTACCATGATGCCAAAAACGTCTGAGACCTTTGTATTTCTCTGAAATAATACTTAGTAAACCAAACCATTACTTATTTCTACTGCTTATTTCTAAAGATTAGCAGACTGCTTATGGATAGCTAGGCAAGGTAGGAAGAAGGGTGACAAATCAGAAAGTTTTGTGTTTTTTAATTTTCCTCACAGTGGACCCCTTTTTTCCCAAGTGAAATATTATATAGAACTTTAATATGTAGACGTAAAGTCAGAGCTAGTACAATTTAAGTAGGGTAGAAGGCCCAAATCCCCGCTGGTTCTGCTTTCCTAGGATTTCTTTCCTTTAGATATCTCCTAAGTGCTCTTTAGAATCTCGTTGGGGTCTGGGGATGTAGCTCAGTGGCAGAGCACTTGCTTATTGTGTGTGAAGCCCTGGTTTCAATCTCTAGCACTACATACATATATACTACATACATCAATGAATCAATGAATAAAATCTTTGTGGAACACGGCTTAAAAGCCATTGCTTGTGTCCTTGGAGAAAGGGAGAGGAAATGTTTATATATTATATATAATTCTGTTCTTGCATTTCATGATTGTTTTCAGTGCTGGGGTTCAAACCCAGGGCCTCATGCATGCTAGGCAAGCACTCTGCCTCTGAGCTATATCCTTGGATTTCATGATTATTGTCTTTTACTCTAAGCATTCTGTAGCCCTTGCCAAATATCAGTCTCTTAGCCTTGTCTGGTCTTGCTCTTTCCAAGTCCATTATATTCAGTGATGCTTGTCTCTTTCCTCAGGGATGATCTGACTGACGATTCTGTCTTCACTCGAAGCTCCCAATGCTCTCGGGGTCTTAAACGATATATTTCCCGAGAGGAGGGACCTCTTAGTCCCTTCTTGGGACAACTTGATGAAGACTACCGAACAAGAGAAACTTTCCTCCATCGATCTGATTATAGTCCCCATATCAGTTGTCATGATGAGCTGTTGAGGGGAACAGAACGGAGTAGAGACAAATTGAAGGGCTCCTACCCTATACGATCTGAGGAAAGGAACCGGGAGGTCAAAAGACCCCGTTATGATGACGCAGAGAAGATACACAGCGTGGGAGGGGATCCAAGTTTTACATCAGGGACCCGCAACTATCGACAGCGTAGACGAAGCCCAAGTCCTAGGTTTCTAGACCCTGAATTTCGAGAGCTGGACCTTGCCAGGCGAAAGCGAGAGGAAGAGGAGGAACGAAGTCGGAGCCTGAGTCAGGAGCTGGTGGGAGTTGATGGTGGTGGCACTAGCTGTCCCATCCCTGGATTGTCAGGTGTCCTAACAGCATCGGAGCCAGGATATTCTTTGCATCGACCTGAGGAGGTATCTGTGATGCCCAAGAAATCCATTCTGAAGAAGCGGATTGAGGTGGACATAGATCCTTCTGTGCAGGTCTCTGTTGTATTTTTTCCAGTCCTTTTAATATCTTAAATACTGGTGACTTTCTTGGGAGCTGTGTTCCTAATGGTATCTTTCTAACATATGCTGAATTAACATTGTTATGCCTATGATCCACACCTTCTACAGTTCTCCAAATGAAACTGTGGGCCTCATTTGCTTCAATAGGGAGCTTCTATTGCCATATTTTAGGATTTCTAAGTAGACACTTTGGAGAACATGTACTATAAGTTTTTTGCTTAAATTGGATAAGTCTATAGCAAACTTTGAATATGAGTTTCTTGGAAATGAAGCTTGAAGGGCAAATGGAGGAGGTGATCTAAATTTCCTCACCTCTCTTTAGAGAGAAGACAAACTATAATAGTTGTAGGACACTAGAGCAGAAATCAAGTGATTTTGATTTTGGACCTACTTGGGTTGATTTTTAGACAAGTCACCTCACCATTCTTAGCCTTGATATCTTTTCCTCACCTATGAAAAGATGGTCAGGCAGGATCACTAGTTTAGCTAAAGGCTTCTGAACAAGTACCTAAAAGCATTTATAGAAGCAAGGGGAAGTTGGTCAGTTATAGTTCAAGAATTTTCTGTCACCGCTTCAAAGCAGCACTATTTGTGTATGATTTTTCTTTTGGGCAACCATAGTAATGGACACATGTAAGGAAGCTCTAAAATCCTTTTGAATTCAAATTCCTTGATAAAGACTAAAACAAATGGGCAAAGGTGAGGATTCCATCCAGTCTGTCTTGTTTCGTATTTTGTATTGCTATTGCAGAGAGATAGGAACTCATGTCTTGAACTTGACAAATAACACTCTCCTTCCCTTATATCTACACTTATATCTTCCCTATTAATCCAGAAAAGACCAAGTTTTTAAACATTTATCTCAGTAGTGTCCTGAGATTCTCCATAGGAGCTAAATTATTTGTTTTTGTCTCTACAGCTTGAGAGTTTTTCCAGCAGTACCAGTTCCAGCCAGGATCACTCTCTCTTCTCTGGACACTCCTCTCTTCCACTGAGTGGTGCTATTGCTCCTTTTGCTTCAGAGATTGAAAACAAGGGGACTACAGTGGAGGGTACCCTGAAGGAACCTCAGGGCAATCTCTACCAGTGGGGCGCTTTCCCTGACATGCCCAAAGACAACAGTCCTCTTAGGGAAAAATTTGGCAGTTTTCTGTGCCAAAAGGAGAAGCTGGATTTGAGGGCTGAGGGACCTGAGCGACACACAGACTTTCTATTGCCACATGAGAGAGCTAGCCAGGATGGCAGTGGTTTTTCCCGCATTCTGAGCATGTTGGCTGATTCTACCACTACACAGGAAAAAAGGCGACGTAGCTTCCCTGACATTGAGGATGAGGAGAAATTTCTATATGGGGATGAAGAAGAGGACTTAAAGGCAGAATCCCCACCAAAGTCCCTAGAGGCCTCTGAGAGTGAGGTTGTGAGGCAGAAGGCAAGTTCCCTGCCTTCTTCAGCTCCAGCTATAAAGATAGAATCGCTAGAAGATACCAATCCAGAATATGCCAAGATTCATGACTTGCTTAAGACCATAGGGCTAGATATTGGAGTGGCAGAGATTAGTAAACTGGCTGCACGCACCCAGGAACGCCTTCATGGCAAGAAGCCATCATCACGCTCCTCAGCTGACCGCCGTTCCTCTGTTGACCAACACTTTTCAGCTGACACCTGTTCCCCAGTTGACCACCGTTTGTCAGCAGATCGGCGCTCCTCAGATCCCCAAAGACTGGAAAGCAGGGGAGCACACCATAGTAATACCCACTCCCCGGAAGTATCCCATCCACACCCAGCCTCCCCTGTGGATCCTTATCTGCTCACAAAAAATAGCCCTCCATTCCTAAAGTCTGACCATCCAGTGGGTCATATTTCAAGACCAGAGGTAGTTGGCAGTGGGTTTCAGTCATCTGTTGCAGTTAGGTGCATGTTGCCATCAGCCCCATCTACCCCAGTTAGACTTTCACACACTCCTTCTTTACCTCAGTTTCATATACCAAGGGCCTCTCAGTTTGCTGCAGCTCAGATACCTCCAAACTACCAGGGACCTACCATTCCCCCTGCCTCCTTTGATGCCTATAGCCACTACATGGCATATGCAGCCTCAAGATGGCCTATGTACCCTGCCTCTCAACCATCAAACCATTCTCTACCTGAACCACACAGGATAATGCCAGTCACCAAACAAGCTACTCGTAGCCGTCCTAATCTTCGTGTGATCCCCACTGTGACTCCTGATGAGCCCAAACAGGAGTCACTTCTAGGCCCAATTCCTATTGCTCGAGTGCCTGTTCAGATGTCCATTCCATCACTCATAAGATATAATCCAGAGAAGATCTCTGATGAGAAGAACCGTGCCTCCCAAAAGCAGAAGGTGAATATTAGCTTTGGGCATTCCATGCTTCAGTTTTCTATTTTGACATAGAAATTTGTATTTTTTAGAATGAGCTGAAAATTTATAAGGCCCTTGAGGTTGCCATCACTACCCTAAGTAATGTGTATAGCCCCTTTGATCTTTTCTTGTGTTTTGTCATTATAGCTAAACAGAAAGTCTAACAGTAGGTCCTACTGTGATTACTAGACTTTTTTTTTTTTTTTTTAAACTTTATTTCTCTATCCATATTGCTGCTGTTGTTAGGTGCCGTCAAGTCGGTATCTGACTCAGCAACCCTCATAGGGTTTTCAATGGCTGACTGTTTCGGGATTGCCTTGGGAGTGGATTGCCAGGTCCTTCTCCCATTTTTGCAGTGCTGGGAATTGAAGTCAGGACCTGAGAGACTGCAGTGCAGCGCTCTACCAACTGAGCTAAATCCCAGCCCCTATCCATATTGTTGTTGTTGTTAGGTGCCATCGAGTCGGTAACCGACTCATAGCGACCCTCTGTACAACAGGGGAAACACTATTGTCAGTGCTTCCCTGCTGTTCATAGGGTTTTCAATGGCAGATTGATTTTTGGGAGGGGGTTGCCAGGTCCTTCTCCTAAGCCTGCAGCATCTGGTGTTCCCAGGCGGTTTCCCATCCAGGTACTAACCAGGCCCGACCCTGCTTAGCTTCCGGGATCTGATGGGATCAGATACCACAGGGAGAAGGACCTGGCAATCCACTCCCAAGGCAATCCCAAAAAAACAGTCTGCCATTGAAAACCCTATGAGGGTCGCTATGAGTCAGATACCAACTCAACAGCACCTAACAATAAACAAAACTATCCATATTAATGGTCTTAAAATACTGAGAATAGAAGCTGGGAGCTTTGAAGTCTGAAATAGTCTCATTTTTTTCCCCCAGTTTAAAAAGATTTAGCTAATCCTTGGAAAATGAAAACATAAAGACAAAATTTAAGACTTCAGAGATAGCATTTGGAGACTGAACACTTTCTCTTCCCCTTTAAGAGCCTAACACTTAAGTCAGGGCTGATAACATATTGTTTTTTCTCACTGGCCTATTACAGACAAGTTACATTTGCTTTTTTCCATTAAGTGGTAGTAACATGGTTGAAAATCATGAGATTTAGGGCAGCTACTTCTGTATTTTAAATCTGCTCTTACTGTGTGACTTTGGGTAAATAATACTGCACATGTTTTCTTACTGTAAAATAGAGAAAATATGAGGATTAAATAACATGAAATATGTAATGCAACTAATACAATACCTTACTTTTAACACATCATTTCCCTTCTTCATGTTCCCATTTTGGCTTAGAATCACTGTCCAGTCGTTGCTGTCAGTGGCTTTAGGTGCTTCCTGGTTAAAAACAGTACTTTCTGAGAACTATAGTTCTGAAATGAAGGAAAAAATTCCATTTTGGTACTTAGATCAAAATGAAACAGTCACCTTGACTACAAAGTCAGAGCTTCTGTGTGCAGTTAATTTGATGTCTAGCATGAGGGCTTCTGGAATAGAGCAATGGAAAGGAGAATGTTGGAGTCTGAGAGACTCTCTTACCATTTTCTACTTTGCAGGTTATTGAAGAGAGGGAAAAACTAAAGAGTGACAGGGAAGCCCGCCAAAAGAAAATGTACTATCTTAGGACTGAGTTGGAGCGGCTTCATAAACAACAAGGTATCAGACAATTCCTTTGCATGGCTTTTTGTAGTAACTTGAGTAGGAGACCCAAGTGAAGAGGAGTTGGTTCTTTCAGGTTTAGTGAAAAAAATTTTGACATAGACCTAGAGAAAAGTTGAAATAACCATGCAAAGAATTCTCAGTTGCTCTTCTCCAAGATTACTAACATTTTATTACATTTTTTCTGTGTTCTTTTCCTTGTCTCAATCTCTGTATTGGGGTGAGGGGGTATGTTTTTTCCTGAACTTTTTCATGGTAAGTTGTAGATATGATGCTCTCTTACCCTTAAATACTTGAGAGTGTATTTCCTAACAAAGAATTCAAGTACATAACCATAGCGCACTAATCAAAAATAGGAAATTAACAGTAATATAATACTATATGCCTGCCAATCTTATTTATATTTCTCTAGTTGTCCCAATAATGTCCTTTATAGCAAAACAAATTGCAGGATTATTCAGATTCTGTTTTCTTGTTCTTCAGTCTTCTTTTATCTTTTAATACTCCCTGAGCCTTTGTTTGATATTTTATTATTTTTTTCATGATCTATATCTTTTTAAAATATATATTGAAGTGTAGCATCCACATATGAGAGAAAACATGCAATGTTTATTTTTCTGGGTCTGGCTTATTTCACTTAAAATGATATTCTCTAGTTCCATCCATTTTCCAGCAAATGCCATAATTTTGTTTTTTGATGCCTGAATAAAACTCCATGGTGTATATATACCACAATTTCCTTATCCACTTATCTGTTGATGGACACCTAGGTTGATTCCATATCTTGGCTATTATGAATAATGCCACAGTAAACATGGATGAGCAGTTATCTCTATGGTAATTTGACTTATATTCCTTTAGATATATACCTAAGAGTGGGATAGCTGGTTCATATGGTAGTTCTATTTTTAGTTTTTTGAGGAATCTCCATACTGATTTCCATAGTGGCTGCACCAACCTAGATTCCCTGCAGTGTATATGGGTTCCTTTCTGCATCTTCACTATCATTTGTCATTATTTATTTTGTTGATGGTAGCAATTCTGATTGGAGTGAGATGGTATCTTAGTGTAGTTTTGATTTGCATTTCCCTATAGTTAAGCCTGTTAAACATTTTTTCATATGATAGTTGGACACTTGTATTTCTTCTTTTGAAAAGTCTCTGTTCTTTTGCCCATTTTTTGATTGGATTCTTTGCTTTTTTAATGTTTAATTTTTTGAGCTCTGTATATTCTAGATATTAACCCCCTGTGTGATGTATAGCAGGCAAAGATTTTCTGTAGGTTGTCTCTTTGCTCTGATAATTGTGTCAGCATTGATATTTTAGAACAGAAAAGATACATATTTTGTTGAATGCTCCTTAATTTTGGTTTGTTGGATATTTCTATATGATGAAATTTGGCAGGAATATCACAGAAAGGACGCTTAGTTCCTGTCAGGTGTTATTTGTCTCATTACCAGTGATGTTAACTTTGATCATTTGGTTAAGGTGGTATCTGCCAGGTTTCTCCACTGTAAAGGTACTATGGTATTTTATCCTTTTAAATGAATAAATATAGGGGAAATATTTTAGTACTGTGTAAATATTCAGTTAATCCTCAAACTTCTGCCACTGGTTTTAGGATCCATTGATGTTTCTTGCCCGAATCAGTTATTATTATGATGGTTATTGAATAGTGACTTTATTTTACTTATTTACTTTAGTGTGTGTGTGTGGTACTGGGGGGTTGAACCCAGCACCTCACACATGCTTTTGCAAGCACTCTACCATTGGGCTACACCCCCAGCCCATTTTTATTTTTTATTTTGAGACAGAGTCTCAATAAATTATGCAGGCTGCCTCTGGCCTTGGACCTGCAATCCCTTGCTGGATTACAGGAGTGAGCCTCGGCACTTGGCTAAATAGTGATTTTTCTAATTTCATCATTCCTTCTACCTTTACTAGCTGCCTTTCTATCATAAAGAAAAACTTCACAGCTGGGCATGGTGGCGCACGTCTGTAATCCCAGCGGCTTGGGAGGCGGAGACAGGAGGATCGCAAGTTCGAGACTAGAGGAAGTCTATATAACTTAGTGAGACCCTGTCTCAGGAAGTAAGGAAAAAAATAAATAAATAAAAGGGCTGGGGGTGCAGCTCAGTGGTCCAGCACTTGCAAAGCATGCAGGCGTGAGGCCCCGGGATCAACCCCCAGTACCACAAAAAAAAAAAAAAAAAAAAGAAAAACTTCACAATCCCTGCCTGCATTTGTTTAGTCATTTATCTCAGTGTGAATTCATGGATTCTTCATTCAGTAGTAATAGGTTAGAATCTTTCATTATTGTTAGTTATTTACATGCTGAAATTGTCCTAAATTTAGCTAATGGGAGCCCCTTTGAGTTAGTTCTAATGTTCTTTTGATGTCCCCTCGTCTTTCTGTCTGTCTTTGTTTTCTTTCTTTTTTTTTTTTTTTTTTTTTTTTTTTTTTTTTTTTTTTTTTTTTTTTTTTTTTTTTTTTTTTTTTTTTTTTTTTTTTTTTTTTTTTTTTTTTTTTTCCAGTATTGTGGGGCTGAACATAGGGCCTCACATGTACTTTGCCAGTGCTCTGCACTGAGCTGCACCTCCAGCCCCCCTCCTTTTTTTTATCTTGAGACGGGATCTTGCTAAATTGTGCAGGCTTCCTCTGGCCTTGAACCTGCAATCCTCTTGCCTCTGCCTTCTGAGTCACTGGGATTATAGACATGTTCCATGGCACCTAGCTGATGCCTTCCTTTTTATTCTGTTTCTACATCTGGCTTTTAGGAATTCACATACACAATGAGGAAAGAATAAAGCTTCTAAATACTACAACTGATAATATGAAATCTAATAGGAAAATATATTGGGAGAAGGACCTGGCAACCCCCTCCCAAAAATCAGTCTGCCATTGAAAACCCTATGAACAGCAGAGAGGCACTGACAATAGTGTTTCCCCTGTTGTGCAGAGGGTCGCTATGAGTCGGATACTGACTCAACGGCACCTAACAACAACAACAACAAGGAAAATATATAATTGCTTCTATCTGTCTCTGGATTATTTAGGATAAGAAAGTTGTCCTGTGAGGATTAATCCATAAGGATTTACAGTTTAGAATAGGAGATAACATTAGGTGAGTCTGAAGCAAAACCTAAACTCAGGGCTGGGAATGTGGCTTAGTGGTAGAGTGCTTGAGGCCGTGGGTTCAGTTCTCGGCACTGTGAAAAAAAAGTCCTAAACTCAGTGTAGAAGTTGGTAAAGTGTGCTTAAATCAGGTAAAGTCAAATATGTGACAGTGAATGCTTTTTACCCCCTGAATAATTCTTTGACTATCTGAAGAGAGGACAGCTGTTTTAGCCAGTTAGGTTGTTGGTTGTTATTCGGTGCCGTCAAGTCAAGTCCAACTCATAGCGACCCTCATAGGGTTTTCAATGGCTGATTGTTTAAGGATTGCTTCAGGAGTGGATTGCCATGTCCTTCTCCCTTTTTTTTTTTTTTTTTTTTTTCAGTACTAGGGGTTGAACCCAGGGCCTCGCGCTTGCATGCTCTGCAAGTGCTGGACCATTGAGCTGCACCCCCAGCCCTTTTTTTTTTTTTTTTTTTTTTTCCACTTTTTTTGAGACAGAGTCTCACTAAATTACGCAGACTGCCTCTGGTCTTGAACTTGCAATCCTCCTGCCTCCGCCTCCCAAGCCGCTGGGATTACAGGTGTGTGCCACTGCGCCCGGCTCCTTCTCCCATTTTTGTGGCGCTGGGGATCAAACCTAGGTCCTCGGAGAGTGGGAGTAACACTGTACCAACTGAGCTAAACCCCAGCCTTTAGCTGGTTATGCTGTTGTGGTGTTAGCTACACATTTATTAATCAGAGGTTATTAATCTTTTTAGGGCACACTTACACACAAATTTGTATATTCAATTTGGGGAGTTTATAGAGCCCCTGAAGCCTAGTGTAGATCCTTAGGCTGATTACTCCTACACAAAAGATGAGTGCCTGTCTTTCGCCTTTGTAGAAGCTTCACGTAAGCCAGCCCATTTAGAAGGAGAGTCTCACTTGCAAATTTGTGGAAAATTATTTTGGAACTATAGAGCCCTGAAAGATTGGTACTCATACATGAGAAATGACTCATCTTAGTTTATTTTACCATGTTTCTTTTTGTTGACATTCACTCAGGGGAAATGCTGCGCAAAAAACGAAGGGAAAAGGATGGCCACAAAGACCCACTCCTGGTGGAGGTGAGTCGGCTTCAGGATAATATTATGAAAGACATTGCAGAGCTACGACAAGAGGCAGAAGAGGCAGAAAAGAAACAGTCTGAACTGGACAAAGTGGCTCAAATCTTGGGAATTAACATTTTTGATAAATCCCAGAAATCTTCAAATGACAGTAAAGAGCCTACAGAGAAGCCTGGGAAAACAGAAAAATCTAAGAGTCCAGAAAAAGTGGTGTCATCCTCAAACTCTTCCTCCAACAAGGTAATAACTCAACTTTTCCTTTTCTGTTATATCTTTTTATTCCACAGACTCATATTGAAACTTTCTAACATTTTTTTAGCTTCAGTTTCCAACTTGATTCTTGACTCTTGTTAGAGTTATTTTCTTAAAGCATAGATGAGATCATGGTATTCTCCTTTAGAATTTCAGCAGCTACCTATTGCTCACAAAGAGATATCCAGAAATCCTTAGTATTCAAAACCTTCCATGTTCTTGTTCCAGCTTTCACTCCTTAATCAACTACAGTCTGGCTACTAATCTTTTCACAACTTGTATATACCATTTTGGGGATCCATATTTAGCAACCATGTTCATGTTTAGTAAAGCTACCATCATGTTGCTAAAATCAGTGGATGTATTTCAATTCTCAGACCAATAGTATTTGACACAGGGAACTACTTTATCGTAAAGATGCCTTCTTCCCTTGGCTTGTGTCACTTATTTTCTTCCTAGTGGCTCCTGCAGCTTGGTCTGTATTGCTGCCTAATCCTCCTGTACCTGATCTTTAAATTCTTGAGTTTCTCAGGGCTCATTCCTATCCCAGTTCTCCAGAAGTCTGCTCTTTCTCTGTAAGCCATTTCATCCAATTCTATACTGAAATACCATGTGACAACTTCCAATTTTATATTTGAGGTCAAACGATCCTTCTGGGTGTCTAATAGCTTACTTTTTCTATTTCATTGTCTCAGAGGCACTTCAAATTTACTATGTCCTAAACTAAATTAATGATTATGCTTAACCTCCCTTCAACATTTTCTTCCTTCAGTCTCACCTATTTCAGTGAATAGCACTACTATTCAGTAGTTCTCATGCCAGCAACCTAAAAAGCATTCCTACTCTTTTTCCTCTCCTTAACAGCTCTGTTGTTGTTATTGTTAGGTGCCCAATTATAAATTCTGTCAGTTCTCTGTCTGAAGTAAATCCCAACTCCATTTACCTTACCATCTCCATTGCCATCCACATCATTTCAGTTCTTGCTTGTACTGCTTCATTTCTTTTGTTTTTGTTTTTGAGACAGGTTTTCCATGTAGCCCAGGCTGGCCTGGAACTTGCTGTGTAAACCAGCGTGGCCTTGAACTTGCAGGGATCTTCCTATCTGCCTCCTGAGTGCTGAGATTACAGGTGTGCACCACCACATTCAGCTTCACTACAATTTCTTTACTAGCTTTTTTATTCCTCAGACATATCATCCTCTTTATGCCTTTGCATCTTCCCTTTCTATATCATGCAAGCCCAACTTTTCCCTTCTTTTCTCTTCTAATTAACCCAATTCATCCTTCAGATCATGGCTTAAATTACTTCCCTAACTCCTTTTCTTGATTCTCTAGACTGTTAAATTTGCTTGATACACACTGATAATATCTTATAATTTTCCTTCTTAGCCTTTATGATAATTGTAATTACTTTATTACATATGTTCCCCCAATTAGAGTTAAAAGTTTATTAGAATTAACATTTAAAGGATTAGGAGTTATATCTTTCTCATTCGTCAGCATAGTCCCCTATACATAACTTAGTGCCAGGCACATAGTAGTAAGTACTGCTCACAAAATATTACACTACTTCTTTATACTGCATTAATAATCCTCTTAGCCAAGAATAGTATCTCTTAATCCCATTCATCCATTAAGGCTCAACTTGAGTAATCCCTCCTGCCTAAAAAATTCTTAGAATTTCACCTAGATTTAGTCAGCTCTTCCTTAGCATTCCAATAATTTAATTTATTACTTGTTTCTTTGTAAGGTTTATGTCATTCTGTCTTATTTAAAGACTATTTTTAGGCTTGGCACAGTGGCATGCACTGTAATCACAGTGACTTGAGAAACTGAGGCAGGAGGAACTCAGACAGCTTGCACAACTTAGCAAGACTTTGTGTCAAAATAAAAAATAAAAAAAGGGGTACAGCTCAGTAGTGGAGCACTTGCATAAAATGTGCAAGGTCTTGGGTTCAACCTCCAGTACTGCAAAAATAATACTGCTTTTGTGTCTGTCTCCTATACTAAATGAGCTTCTTGAGGATAGAGGAGTATAACTTATTTTCGTGTTTCCCATAACATCCAATATGTCTAGCACATAGTAGATGCTCAGTTAATGTTGAAGGGTAGGGAAGAGGGTATTCTATACACTCTGTCGACCAACTCTTCCTGAAAGAGTTCTCTTTCTGAACTAGGTAATACTATAGTCTCTTTATGTCTAGATCTTGAGACTAGGACCTTTGATGGGAGAAAAGCTTAAAAGTTCTGTCCCTTTGTAGTTGACTTATACATTAGGTTTCTAGTTATGCACCAACCCCATGATAATTTATTATCTTAATTTGAGTAAGTCTTTATGTTCTCTGAAGCTAACAGGTATATATTAGAATTCAGTTTTCATCTCAGCAGTAAAGAATTGTGCCTACAAACTTACTTTCCTATAAGTTCTTAGTTTTTCTTCTTTCTTTGCCCACATGTCACGCCATCCTCCCCCGCATCTTTTTTGTTGTTGTTTTTTGCAATGCCAGGGATTAAACCCAGGGCCTTAGATGTGCTAAACCAGTGCTCTACCTCTGATACGTATCCTCAGACCTTTGCTTCTGTTTAAAATATATAGTTGGTTGAGATTTTTTTTCCCCTTTCTCTATTTATTTCAGAAAAAAATACACAGAGACACAAACACAATTCTTTCTACCTAGTTATTGCTCTTGTTAGGTGCCATTGAGTCGGTGTCCAACTCATAGCAGCTGTACGTACAAGAGACGAAACACTATTGTCAGTGCTCCTCTGCTGTTCATAGGGGTTTCAATGGATGATTGTTTTTGGGGAGTGGGTTGCCAGGTCCTTTTATCAAGCCTATAGCACCTGGTATTCCCAGGCGGTCTCCTATCCAAGTACTAACCAGGCCTGACACTGCTTAGCTTCTGAGATCTGACTCAATTGGATGCCACAGTGCTACAGCTACAGGCATCTACCTAGAAGTAATTATTATTCATGCCATGGTGCATATTATTACAAATACTCTCTATTCATTTAAAAGATATTTATTGATTACCAAAACAGTGTCAGTCACTAGTCTAGATATGGAAAATATAGGAGGGGATAGTATAGAATAGGTCCATGTTCTCATGAAATACGAGAAGACAGGCCATAAACAAACAATCATGTTAGGTAATGACAGATGCCAAAAAAGAGAAAGAAGGGCAAAGGGTATAAAGTGGTTAGAAAAGGTCTTTTGGATAAAGTGATATTTAGCATTGTATACCTATTTATACATCTTTATTGATTATTTGAATGTATTTTGTTACTTTTCTCAGTATATCTTGAGCATCTTTCCATGTCAACAAATGCACTTCTATGATAATATTTTTGTTTTCTTTTGGTGCTGGGGATCAAACCCAGGGCCCTGCATGTGCTAAACAAGCACTCAATCACTGAGCTTCATCTTCAGCCCATTTTTTACTTTGAGATAGTCTTGCTAAGTTGCTCAGGTAGGCCTTGAACTTGCAATCCTCTTGTCTCAGCCACCCAAGTAGCTGGGATTATAGGTATGTGCTACCATGCTTGGTTTATAATTTTTAATAACCTTGTTTTTGTTTTTCTTTCTGTCAAACAGATAATGCAATTTGACTAATCAGATTACCTTTGTTTTGACATAATAATTTCCTTAGTATAAATGTGAAGGTGTGGAATTGCTAGGTCAGTGAGTATACAGAAGTGTGTGTGTGTGTGTTTGTGGTACTGGGGGCTGAACCCAGGGTCTCATGCATGGTTTGCAAGCATTCTACCACTGAGCTGTACCCCTGTCCCATTTTGTACTTTGTATTCTGAGACATGGATTTCACTAAGTTATACAGGCTGCCTCTGGCCTCAAATCTGCAATCCTCCTGCTTCCACCTCCTGAGTGGCTAGGATTACAAGCATTTGCCACTGTACCTAGCTTGGGTATACATTATTTTGAGGTATGTAATATGTATTTCTAGATTTTCTTCTAGAAGATGGTGCCAATTAATACTTCCGCCAGCAGTGTAGGAATTCTTTCCCTTCTCTTCCTGCTGAGTGTGTTTTCTTTAGTGGCTCTTGAATAGGACTTTGTTATAGAAAGAGGCTTTTATTTTTTACTTGTTTTTAATGATATTGGAGGTTGAACCCAGGGCTAGGCAAGAGGCAGCCTGGGTAACTTGGCAGGCATGGGTAACTGGGTTGTGAGTGCTAGGCAAGCGCTCCTCCATTGAGCCACATTTCCACCCCCTTACATTTTTTCATCTTGAAACAAGTTCTTTCTAAGTTGCCCAGGCTGCTTTTGGCCTCATAACTGTGATCCCCTCTTCAGCCCCCTGAGTAGCTGAGATTACTGTTGTATGAGTATCTTTGAGGTCTTTATTTTTAACCTATTTCTCTGTCTCCTGTCTTCTCCCTACCAACCATCTTTCAGGTGCCCAGTTCCCTTATTTTGTCTACTGTAGAACTCCATTCATACTTACTTTCTCTGTTGCAAAATTGCCTTTTTTCTGTACTTCTTGTCCCAACATCAACCAAAATTCTCATTTCCTAAGTGTGTCTCTCCCTGCTCACTGGCTCATTGATATTAAAATACTTATTGATAACTTACTATTGGGGAGATGTAGTTTTTTTTGTTTGTTTATTTTTGTTTTTGTTTTATGGTACTTGAACCCAGGGCCTTGCACATACTTTGAAAGTGCTTTCCACTGGGCTTCACCTCAGCCCATTTTTAAATTTTTTATTTTGAGTCCAGGTCTTGCCAAGTTATCCAGGCTGCCTCTGATCTCAAACTTTTGATCCTCCTGCCTCTGCCTCCTGAGTCACTGGGATTATAGGCAAGCGCCACTGTACTCAGCCTCGGAGCTACATTTTAAAAGAGAATTTGTGTTAACTCAGAGGTGTTAAATTCTACTGGGGACCTTTTAGGCAGTTAGGAATATTTTACCTGATTCCTCTAGGTCATCCACCTAATTCTATCCACATTACCCTTGCCTAGCACCAGCCCTACTCTCCAGCTTTCCATACCAGGATACCTGTGATAAGTGAATTCGTTATCACTTATTTAATTCATTTACTTAACTTGCCAACTAACTACCTTTTCTATTTTGGGTTTTCTTCCTTCTCTAGTTGTCATTATGAGTTTTAAATTTAACTAATGCATTTGGTTGCATAGGTAATGCATTCAACATCTGCCAAAGATTCAACATCTGCCAAAGAGTACACAATGAAAAGACTCCTACCCACCCTTGTTCTCCACTTCCCTTTCCCAGAGGCAGCCAGCGTTTCCACAATCTTGGCTACCTATTGGCTAGAGATATTTTAAGATAGGTAAATAAGTATATTCATTCAAATAAGTATATTAAATAGTTCTGTTCATAGAACTATAGAGTCTAATTAGTTCTCTCTGAGCCTTAAAGACAGATTTTTCATGGGGATCTTCCCAGTTTAAACAAATTTTATTTTCCCCTAGAACTGAGGGTTTGAACCCTGGGCTTTGCACATGCTAGACAAATTGTCTACCCCTGAGCTGTACCTCCAGCCCTTTTTTTATTTTTTATTTTTTTATTTTGAGAGAGAGACTTGCTAAATTGTGTAGGCTGCATCTGGCCTCAAAACTTTGAGATCCTCCTGCCTCAGCCTCTTGAGTTGGTACAATTACAGATACTACAGTTCCTGGCTTCAGTTTATATAGCTGTGTGTTTGTTTGTGTATGTATGTGCGTGCGTGGTTTTTTGAGACAGGGTTTCATGGTATACCCCAGGCTGGCCTGGAACTTACTATGTAGACCAGGCTGGCCTCAAACTTGTGTTGATCTTTCTGCCTTAGCCTCTCGAGTGCTGGTATTATAGGTGTGTGCCATTATGCCTGGTTTAATTTATACAGCTTGTTTTTGTTGTTTTTGTTGTTAGGGGCTGTTGAGTCAGGTCCAACTCATAGTGACCATATGTACAACAGAACAAAAGAGGTACTATATCTGACAGTGCTTCTCTGCTATCCATAGGGTTTTCAATGGCTGATTGTTTTGGGAGTGGGCTGCCAGGTCCTTCTCCCATTTTTGTGGTGCTGGGAATTGAACCTGGGGCCTCAGAGTATGCAGAGCAAGCACTCTACCAATGAAGCTGAACACCAGCCCTTATAAAGCTATTGTTAGGCATTGGAAATATGGCAGTATAACCATATTTGTATTACTATGGCTATCTGCTTTTTCTTAGAGAAGACAAATATAGACTGCTTTGAATTCTTTGTAAGTTAGTGGGTTTTTTTTTCCCTCTAGGAAGCAAAGGTAAACAATGAGAAGTCCCGTGTTAAGAGCCCTAAGCCTGCTGAAAGCGCTCAGCCAACTGCTAAGCAGTCTGATCAGCCTATTGCTTATGAGTATTATGATGCTGGCAATCACTGGTGCAAAGACTGCAATACCATCTGTGGGACCATGTTTGACTTCTTCACTCATATGCACAATAAGAAACACACACAGGTAGGTATCCTGCCCTCTGTTGTTTCCACTATCACCCTCATTCCCCTCCAATTTCTATGTTCCTGCCTGTGTTACAAAGCTGGAAAATGAAACATTCTCATATGGGCAGGAGCCCTAGTCTGAAGAGTCAAGAGATACCAACAAAGGAGATACCATCCCCAGGGCTCAGTCCAGGGGACCTGCCTATAAATAAACAGCATGACAAGTGTAAGTGAGGCTTCTGCCTCTTTTGATTCCTTGAGTACCTGATTTTTTGCTTCATTTTATCTGTTTCTAGTACTTGTTCTAACATATGTTTACCTTTTCCACAGGTGATTTCCGTTTAAACTGTTGGCAGAGTGGGTGGGTAGGGGTGGGCAGTCAGGGTCTTCTGGATTTCTGATCTTATCTGTAGGGGAAAAAAATAGAGAAAAGTGGGTCATTGAGTTTTAGTGCTGTTGTGTGAGCACCTCTGCCTCTTGCAAATAGACACTGGATCCCTACAACAGACCTTGGGCTTCAAAGACCCAGAGTGAGGCCAAGCAAGATGCTGTAAAGCGCACTGACAAGATAACTGTTCCTGCAAAAGGTATGTGTCTTCCCTACCTCCTTTGTAGTTTTATTATATTCAGCTGAAGAAGAGGTGTCTCTGAACTAAGGAGCTAGGAAGCAGCATAGGATGAGACAGCCATTCCTTTTAACAAAACTGTAAGAATACCTTCTGTGTATAAAATAGTATATTATTAGGTCCTGAAGATATAAAGGAATCTATAAGACAATGATCTCTACCCATATGGCCAGAAATCTAACAGAGGTTTAATAAGCACACACACATTCTCTCACACACACGCGCACACGCGCGCACACACACACTCTACACCACTTAAAGTATAGTGGAAATCTTATTTATTTGAAATCCAAATACAAAAAACAGTAAGAGGTGCAGTAATTTAACTACCTCTTCAACTAAGAACTATAAAATATTTTAAGGTGGTGTTACAGAGGGGTAAGTCTGAAAGTAGGAAGGTTTTCTGTCTTTAAACTTTTCACTTTCTTACATTTATAAGTAATCAGTGCTACTGGTACATCCTTTAGATCTATAGAAGATAATACCAACATGAGAGATCCTCATATAAATGATAATAGGATAACTATTTGGAAGTTTAGTTTTTAAATCTTTTAAGATACTTAGTGCTAGTTAGGGATTTAGCTCAGTTGGTAGAGCTCTGCGCTGCAGTCTCTGAGGTCCCGAGTTCAATTCTCAGCACCGCAAAAATAGGAGAAGGGCCTGGCGATCCACTCCCAAGGCAATCCTGAAACAGCCATTGAAAACCATATGAGGGTCGCTATGTGTTGGATACCCACTCGAAGGCACCTAACAACAACAACAACAGTGCTAGTTAGAGTGAAGATGAAATAGCAACAGGAAGTGTCTGGCTCCAACTGAATTAACCAATTAGTGTTCCCAAGAGGTAGAAGGAATAGAGGTCTAGAATTCAAGTCTTAGGTTGGAAAGACTATGCTCATCTTAATGCTACATCTGATTCCAAAGTGGGTAAGGTCCTCTTATTGGAAAAGGATGATGGGAATTTCCTATGCTTGCTGTCATCCTTGGTGGAAAAGACTTGTTTTCTTAACTTTGTTTTATTTCTTTCAGGTTCTGAGTTTCTGATTCCAGTCACTGGATTTTATTGCCAGCTCTGTGAGGAATTTTTGGGGGATCCAGTTTCTGGAGAGCAACATGTGAAGGGTCACCAACACAATGAAAAATACAAGGTTGGTCTTTGTAGTACCCTGTGGAGTTTCCCACTTTCTGTAGTAATTATTTTTACTTTATCAGACTTCAGAGCCAGAAAAAGTCATTGACACTTCAAATTCCTTATAGCCACTAGGAAGTACCCAATACTAGTGAGGGATGCTGAACTAATAAAACCATCTATAATCCTTGAAAAGATTACTCTAGGGGCCAGGCGCAATGGCACTGTAATCCCAGTGACTTGGGAGATGAAGGCAGGAAGATCACAAGTTCGGTGAATTCTAGCAGTAGCAGGGGTGAAGATTTTCTCCCTTATAGTAGCTTAACCAGTTTTTGATCGTTTATCATTTTTCTTCCCAGAAATATGTGGAAGAAAACCCCTTGTATGAAGAACGGCGGAATCTGGACCGCCAGGCTGGCTTGGCTGTGGTCCTAGAGGCAGAACGGCGGCGGCAGAGTGAGCTAAAACGCAAACTTAGTGAAAAATCAAAAGAAGAGAAGAAAGAAAAAAAGGCAAAAGTTGTGAAAGAAGCAAAAGAAGATGAAAAAGTTTCTGTGGAATTAGAGGACCAACTCTCTGAGGATGGAAATTCCCCTGAAAAAGCTGAAAATAAAAGGAATGCTAGTATCAAACTCCAAGTAAAAGAAGAGATGAAGAAGGAATCACCAATATCATCATCTTTTGGGAAATTCAGCTGGAAAAAGCCAGAAAAAGAGGAGGAAAAAAGTCCACTGGTGGCTCCAAATATACTCAAGGAAGAGATTATGGAAAACACTAAGGACAAAGAAGATGGCAAAGTCGAAGCTGGGAAGGCAAAGCCCATCAAAATCAAGCTCTCTGGGAAAACTGTTGTTGCACATACCAGTCCCTGGATGCCTGTTGTTACAACTACAACACAGACTAAGATTCGACCGAACCTACCTATCCCATCCACAGTACTCCGCAAGACAGGTTCAGCCACAGTGAGCAAGCCTGCTCCTCTTAACACCTTTCTGTCCATCAAGTCCTCTGGAACTACTGCTAAACCTCTGCCAGTGG